>JAXGGA010000898.1:0-181587 GCA_038373865.1 Uloborus plumipes
AAACTTGAAGGGAAATATGGAGGGGGAGGATTGGATAGTTTCAAGTATGTACCTGGGCTCAGGAGAATCCGATCCAGCACTGTTATCACTTTTAGTCAAAGTTATTCAAATTGTCTGTAAAGCTGTAATATTTATTTATTACCATGCTTATTGTTAGGGGGGAGGTCAATAAAGGGTGTGCCCAAGAAGTTTGGTTGAATTTTGAAAAGAAAAAAAAAACATTTAATTAAACATATTTATTTCATCAAGAAACATAGAGTTGGAAGACAACTTTATTTTTTCGCAGCTCTATGATGCAACTTTATTTACCTGAAAGCAATTCCCCTCTTCAAAATCCATAAAGTGCAGTTACTTATTTGACCTGTTTACCAACCACCACACATCGTCAGTGCAAGAGAAATATGACTGCTTCGTATTAATAGTAAGAGTAATGTTATCCATTTGAAAAAAAAAACGGCTAATAAGTAGTTGCATATATCAAGTAAATACATCTCTTAAGTTATTTATTAAGTGATGTTTTATAGAATAACTTTATATTCTGTGATTGGATATTTATTGGTATATTCTTTCAATTTCCTTATACTATAGTACTATAATGAAGTCAAAAAAGTGTTACTAGTATAATAAATTATGAAAACCATATATAACCTGCAAGAAATACATCACCAGCCTGACCATGTCATACAGATACTGTAGGAATCATAATATCCAAATTAACCCCATGCTTTTAAATCATTGCTTACATGAAAACTGTTTAAGATAAATGTTTTAAACCAATGGAAGATTAAAGTAAACATACGTATATGTGTACATACCAAAATTTTGAAAATGTACTGTGAAAGGTTAATTGGCCACGCTATTTCAAAGTAATTAATTTGCTTTGTTGTTTCATCTTGATAAAAGTAAACTTTTTTAAAATCAATATCAATAAGTGTTACCAACATATTTTCAAAATTTACTCACAGGCAATGATAAGTATTATATTTGTAAATTTTTGTAAGTGTATGAAATTATTAATTTTCATTTTATTTAATGAAATGCGACTTATACTCAAATAACCCCGACGGGTGCCTAAGAAGCAAATTTACTATCAAATGCTCACTGAAATTAGTATAAAGTGTATTTACCATAGTTCAAACAGTAAAATTTTCATAATGTAAATACAGAAGAATCTATTAACTCTCTGACTAATTCAACAGTTTATTTTTACAACTTAATCAAAATCTCTGAATCTCGAATTTTTCTCGATTTCTGTGCCAGGAGGTGGACCCACCATCACCCCCCCCCCCCCCCGAATGCTGAGTTGCTGTTTTTCTTCTATTAATATTGTTTATCATTGAAGGGGAAAAAAAGAACGCTTGTCTGGAAAAACTAAGTTATTGGTTTACTAATTGTCGAGCCTTTAATATGGTCTGTAATTGCGTTTGTAGAACTTAAGCTTCAGAATTTTTTTTGGACAAGAACCCCAAGCTCCTTCTTTCTAATATCACCCAAGATCGTCAAAAGTTTTCGTTTAAAACGGTAATTGGATGATACGTTTAGCAGGCAGTCCTCTTAGCTTTTGAGTGGTTGTTGAAAAGCTGAAAATGCTAACACTAATATTTCGAATATTGTAAGCATCCCCTAACATCACTGAATATGTCTTTAAAACATCCTTTTTCGATCTTTCTATTTTAAAATGCTTCCAGGAGTGAGCTCCAGAGCCCCTTTCCCATAACATCATCAAAGTTTGTCTATGCTTGCGTCTTTAGAATTTCAATTTCAAAAAATTTTCTTTCAAAATCACCTGAGACTGTTTAAGATTATGTTGTCTGGACTATATTTCAAAAATTTTCAGAGAGAGAACTCAAGGACCCCGTTAATCAGATGAGGAAAATTTTTTCAGAGTCCCCCCTAAAAATATTTTCTGGTTATGCCACTGTTCTGCCCCTTGAAATTTGAAATAGACAGGTTCGATTAATCTCTAAAAATACCCATTATAAGGAGAACAACAGATCTCAGTAAAAGTAGGTACAAGGTCAGAGGGAAGTTGTAGTAGGAAGGAGATGAAAAGTGAAAAATAAAATTTTTGAAGTTCCTGATTGTACAAACTTTTTTATTCCTCCTCTAAAATTACTCAAATGAGCTCCCATTGTTCTCAAACAATACCTAAAGTTGCCTTTTGGGGGCTTCAATTCCTAATAAATTTCAGAGGAGGGCCATCTGACTCATATATTTTTTTGCAACCTTAGGGTTTCCTTCTAATGAGGGGCACCGTTCACCATATGTATTTGATAAATTAGATTTAAAAAACTGATATATATTTTGCAAATGAGGCATTTCACGGTATTTGACATAGGGGTGTCTATAACAAAACTTTTAAAAAGTTTAAATTTTTTATATATATTGAAAAAGTACATTCTAAAGTATATGAATATCATATAGTTTTCATAGTTCACTTTATTATGTTTGTAATTGCACTCAGAACATTCAAAGTGCAATTTTCCCTGTTACAGACTCTACGTTGAATTTTTCTTTAAAAACTAAACTTCTATTCCAATTATTGTTACGGACTCTACAGTCATCATAGGCGGACTTACGGGGGTGCCAGGGGTTGCGCCGCACCCCCAATATTTTGGCCGAACTTTACAAAAAAAAATTTAATTAAAAATTTTTCATCAAACAGCTAGTTTTAAATTTTTTTTCCCAAACTGAAGTAAATAAATAAAAATACGTAACTGAATAGAAAATTGTTGCTGAACGATTATTTCAAAAATTAATACAGTATACTCTCGATTATCCGAGAGGTTCTAGGGGGAAATCCTCAGTTAACTTTATTATTGTAGAGCAAAAAATTTTCTTTAAAAACACGTTTCTGAGGTCTATTTTACCCTGAATTCTTTACTCTTTCCCACGACAAGTGTTCCTATCACTCGCCTCGAGGGAAACAGCCGAAAGCATTCAACTGACGTCGTTAAACACGTGCTTGTACTTTTCTGAGGACCCCTAGTTTATTCTCACAGCTCTAACCAAGGGCGTATTTAAGGGGGGCGAAATCGAGAAATTTTTTTTCAAAAGTAGGTGTTTGGTTCGTGTTTGCTCAAAAAAAAAAAAAAAATCCTCAAGAAAAAAGCTCATTCTCTATTAACATTGTTTTCAAATGTGTATGTAAGGGAGGGTTTTTCCCTCCTATACCCCCCCCCCCAAAAAAAAAAAAATCGATTTTTTTCTTAAATAAAGGTAGTTATTATTATTCTATTTAAGTTTACTCTTATTTTTTTTCCTTCTTTTAGCTTGAAATACATAAATAAATAAATAATTATTGCTAATAATAATTCGTTAGATGGCACCAGGCAGTGGTGCAACCCAAGAGGGTTAGGGAGCCCTTGCTCTTTATTCAAGAGAAAAAAGAACGTGTCTTGGGAAAATAAAGATATTTCAGTTAGAAAACGCATAGAAAAAATCCTAATCATTTTGAATAGAAATCTTTAAATGAAAAATATTCAACACATGTAGATTATTAGTCAGCAAATTACGTTTCTCTTTCTTCTCATTCCCATTTTTTTTTCTAGTCAGTCAGGAAAAAAGAGTCTTTAAAATAATGCTACACTCAATAAATTAAAAAAGTGTAATCATTCCTCCCCGGCAAGAAATTTAAAATAAAGTGCAATTATTTTCGATTTTAGTTTTTTCACAAATAATTTCCAAGCTTTCAGCTGAACAAAACATTAAAAAAAAAAAAAAATCGAAAAGAGGTAGAAGTCCAAACTGGCCGATTTAGAAGAGGCACGTAATTTTCAATCTCTTTACCAGGGGTGAAATTAAAGAAAAGAGTTCCTCTCAGTGGCGGGTTTAGGGTAGGAAGTCAAGGCCCGTGTATTCGCCAGCATGAATTCAAAGAAGCCTCATGACCCCCGTTAAAGAGTCCAAAGAGATCTTAAAATTTCGCTTTTAAAACGTGTAATTTAATTGCAGTTTCAAGACTTCAATATCCAAAAATTTTCGGAAGAGAGTTCTTTTCCCACTTCTTCTTCAATATCTTGGTCAAACATTGCCTCAAAGGGAATTTTAGAGATTTAAAATTCAAACAGTTAACGGTAGTTGATATCCCCCCTTACTTTTCTATAGTCTTTAGCTCTATAAAATGTGTTTTTAGAAAAGAGAGAGCTTCTGAATTACAGTCTCTATGCCCAAAAATTTCCGGAAAAGTCCCTAAATCTTTTTATTATCCTAAATGTTGTCATACAAAGCCTAAAAGCAGTTGTTCTTATCAAGAATCATGGCTTGAGCTGCGCTATTGAATTATTTTTAAGGAGCCTTTTTAAAAGTTTTTGTTTTCTTCTTCTTTCACGTGTCGTGGCTCTCGTTTTTAGAGGGATCTTCGTGGAATTCTTGAATGATAAGTTTTTGCTCTTGGGGGTAATGGGTACCTCTGCTAAAAGTGAAATTTTGAATCTTCAGTTTCAAAAAATAGAGCTTACAATTGCATTCTTGAAGATTCAATGACGCAACATTTCGGGGCACAGCGCCAGAATCCTGCCTCTTCTCTTGATGATAAAAGATAACCTAAATGAAAATGTTTTTTAAAACATATTAATTTTGAAACATTTCTGGAAAGAGTCCTTGCTTACTACCAAAGATGGTCTAAAGTAAAGATGGCTTAAGGTTTCAATTTTGAAAGTTTTCGGAGGGAGATCCCTAACCACTTTTTGTGTCTTTACGTCTCCAAAGAGAACGCGAAATTGCGCATCTATATATCGAAAATCTTTCAGGGGAGGGTCTTTGAACTTTTACTTCCCAAAGATAACTTAAATGAGACTTCAGTTCAAAGAAAAAAAAAAAAACTGATCTTCTTTTCTTTTACTCTATCATAAAGAAATATATCCTGAGTTGTGCTTCAGTGTCAAATTATTTCAGGAGAGATGTCCCGAGTCTTCTCAATTCCTTTAACGTCACAAAAGATAGCCTGAAATTGCGTGTTTAGAAATTAAGTTCCAGTAAGTTTCCCAGAGGAGTCTTGATCCTCCAACGTCATCAAAGGTAGCATAAATAATTTCAATTTTGAAAAAAGTTTTGGAGGGAAGTATTATAAAAAAAATTTCCAGCTTTCCACCAATAACTTCCAGATTCGATGAAAGTGAGTCTCAACTTGTTACTATCCCTATTGAACTACTTTTGAAGTTCTTTAAAGTTATTTTTTATGTATTAATTTTTATTGCAATAACTTCTCTCTATTATTTACTAGTATTCTTTAAAGAATTATATTTGTATTTTGAGCTTTGTAATAGTTTATGTTCCTTAAGTTCATTTTAGACAAGAGTCATGTTAATAAATTCCTATTTTCGTACCTTTTTTCAAGCAAATGTTGCTACAATAATATCAACATCATATTAAAAATAACAGTATTTTTATCCATTTTTTAAAAAAATGAAATAATAATAGCAAATAAATCATTACATAAATCAAATAATTATGTATTATTCAGTGCCGTATTACAGAAAAATCGTATTCACTGCAGTTGGGTATTCATTGGTACATGGTTAGTTTCTTTTTCTTTGAAACAACCATAATGATGATTAAACTCCAAAAAAAAAAAAAAAAAGAACATTTTCTGAAAGAATGCCCCGGAGCCTTGTTTGACCTGTGGAATACCCCCTCCACCCGCAGGTCCAACCCCCAGGCCCCAGCCAGTTCTACCCCCCCCCCAGGCCCCGGTATTCTGCACCCCCAGAATGAACAGCCCAAGTCCGCCTATGACAGTCATAATTTTCACAATCCATAATTTTTCATAGAACATACTTTTTGATTGAAATTGTAGTCATATTAGAGGTGACCTTTACTTTATCTGTCTCAGTACTACTGGTTTTGGCTTAAAAATCGGTTTAAGCCAGATTTAAAGAAAAATTCAATGTAGAGTCCGTAACAGTGAAAATTACATTTTCAATGTTCTGAGTGCAATTACAAACATAATATAAAGTGAACTATGAAAACAATAGGATATTCATATACTTTAGAATGTACTTTTTCAACATATATAAAAATTTTAATCTTTTAAAAAGTTTTGTTACGGACACCTTTATGTCACAAATACCGTGAAATGCCCCAAATATATTTTAATCATTTTAGTTATTATTATGGAATACATAATCAATCATAATGATTATGTTGCAGGTATAAATAATGTTAATGATGAGCAAGGCTTAAGTAATATAGGGAGTAAAACTCCTGCACTTACGAAATTTAATATTTTAGGCGAAATTCATGCTCTTCAC
Organism: Uloborus plumipes; assembly: GCA_038373865.1. Classification (NCBI taxonomy): domain Eukaryota; kingdom Metazoa; phylum Arthropoda; class Arachnida; order Araneae; family Uloboridae; genus Uloborus; species Uloborus plumipes. The sequence goes on from JAXGGA010000898.1 coordinate 6,252, forward strand.
ACGATAAAATAAGTTATGGGTACTTTTTGTCTCTTGTAAGCACCTCTTTTTGGTTATGCCTTGGCGATGAGAAAGAAGTTGGATGGAAGTATGAACGTTTACTTAAGTTCTATTCTCATATTGCATCACATAATGCTCTTAACGTTTAGCTCAGTGCCCTAAAGTTAAAAAAGGATATCTTCAGGATTTCTCGGGGCCCGTTTGAAACTCCACGGCCTATAAGCAACTGCCTACGTTGCCTATTTAGTAATCCGGCCCTGCCTATAATAGTATTTTTCAGAGTTTAATTTTGAAAAATTTTTCGAAAGAGCCACTGAAGCTTCTTAGTTTATTAAACATTACCGAAGACAATCTAAAACTGTTATTTAACAGATATCCGCCTGAAAGACTCCTTGCACTTCCTTCCCAAAGATAGCGTAAAATTGACTTATGTTCCGAAAAACAATTTTATTGGGAATTCTCTGAGATTTCCTCAATAGTAGTCAAAAATAGTAATGAAAAAAAACTAGGAAAATTGACTGGATTTCAAAACAGATACCTAAAATAATGTAATTTTGTACATAATACAATTGAGACAAAAATCAGAATATTAATTTCATTAATAATTAATCATTAACTTGATATTTTATTTATTTATTTTTTTTAAATTCTCGAATAAAGTTCTTAAATAAATAGATTGAGAATAATGTTAATGTTTCAATTTTTTTTCTGTTATGAAAATATGGAAAAAGAAGAGACATTCTGGTGTGGAAAATTCAATTGGATTTGATAGAGCGTCAACCATTTTTTGACATTATTTCAGTTATTAACATCACTTATTGTAAGAATGAAGGCTTTCATGGCCGGAGTAAATACTAGTTAAAAATGTTAATTAAACACTGAAGATGACTGCCGCAGTTGCGATCGAAACGTATGGATTAAAGCCATTCAGACCACGGCACAACAGCCCGGAATCCTTAACTAGTAGTAACATTACTTATTGTTTAATATGAGCATAATAGTTTAACTAGAACAATATAGACTTAAATTACACTATTATGCTCATCTTAAACTAATTTTTCATAGTGCATACTAATTGTGGGTTCTTCTCAAATATCTATTGTTCTGATAGCGTAACAAATCTGGCATTACTTCTCTGTTGAAAAGTAACAGAAATATTAGAATTTGCTCTTAGTTAAACCACTAATACAGCCTGAATCCACTTTCTGCAGGGAGAGTCATAAAAGTCTTCACAAGTTTCTAAAAAAACACTGTATTTCTCTTGGCAATATGTGTCAAAAGAAATTTTCCGGGGGGGGGGGGGCGGTTAACCCGATCCTTGTTCTCTGGTGATCCTGTTTATCAGCGTTGCTTAGTAGTCAATTCATATCCTTTAAATAATTAAAGCCAGTGAGTTAGTTTATCGTCATTTTTTTTTCTCCTCTTTCTTCAACATTCATATTTAGAGAATTCATTTAAAAAGTATTTTGCAAAGAGAGTAGAAACTGCAAACTTAACATTTAGATTCCTGTTTCAAAGATGCATTGAAAAATTAAAAAATACTTTAAAGTAAAAATTCAGTAACTCACCAAAAATAAAGGGAGCTATTTTTACCCCTTTTGGCAAAAAATGACAAAAACATACTTTTTCCGGGTTATCAATTAAACCGGGACGGTTTTACCGGTGAACTTTTTCCACCTTCGACAAAAATGTGCCAACCCTAGTCACTTCAAATAAAATGTAACTTTTTAAAACTTGTAAATATTGTAAAGAAGTTTTAAAACTTTGTCAGAAAAATTTAGAACAGAATCTGCAAAGAATTATGTCAGTGAACTGAAGAGAACTTTACTGAAAAACTTGAAACAAGAACAACTTCATATTGAAAAGTCATCTCTATACTTTTCACCAACTTAAAGTTCATTATGTTCTGTATGGCAATTTATTTATTGTTTTCACTTTTCAAGAACTTAAGACGCTTTTACTCCTGTCATTTTGTCGCTAAATTATTATTATTATTTTTTTAAATAATATATCTGGAAACATTCAGTTATCAAAAGAATGTGAACTCAAAAATACTTAAGTGAAAAGGGTAGCCAAAGAAATCAAATTGATAAATCAAGTTTCTGGCAAAAGTACTTGGTACTTTTAAAAAGGTACTGCTGTATTTTTAAAGCGCCTAGTTAATGTGTGTGAAACTAGTTATTGCAATGTAAGACCTCAGTTTTTTTTTTTTTTTTTTGCGCTGATAACTAGGCTCTACCGCATCCTTGAAATAACTATTTGCAGTAATTAGTTTCGTCATATCAGAAAGAGGGAGGGGGAGCTTCCTTTTTTAATCAGTTGTGGCAAAGATTTTTTTTAGTGTTTGAACATTCATTTTAAATTTATCAACAAAAAATGGGGACGTTTTACAAATATTTTCTGGAAACTTTTCGAATTTCTGGCGCTGCCTTTTTTGCAACTTATTCGAAAGTTTTAGGCTTTTTTTGCTACTTTATTTTAATGAAATTTTCTTGTGGTAACCCTGAATATGTGTTTTGTAAAACACTAATGCGAAAATTCGCGTAATTTAAAATTAAAATTATATTTACTTTTCAGATCTCTTACTTAAAAAAAAAATGTTGTTAGAGTGAACTTTCTCCTCTAATATAAGTTACGGGATATTTCGCTTCCTGAAGCTGTGTTCGGGGACAATGGGAGAGACTATCTGAAAATGGGAATCCCGTTCAATACGGAGCAGGTCATTTTCTGCATATAGTTTTTCATTTTTATTACTTTTTATGCATTAGTTGCTGGATACAGAATGTGATTACGTAGGGATAATCATTTAATTAGACGAATGTGGTTGGAGTGGGTTTTATCGTAGCGGAACAGATAATAAATAGATAAATAATGCTGTAGATAACTGAGGACGGGGTGATCTAGTACTGCTGGAAAGAGAAAAATGCTCTCCACTTGGAAAATTGGTGATGAAAGCTTTGAGCTAAAGCTGCCTGCCTCTATGACTTTTGTGCTGAACATGTACAAATTACTTTGAGAAACGAAAACGTCTTAACATCGTTTTCTTATGCGGACTTATGTTGAAATGAATCAAGGAAAACTCACTCAGCTAAATGATTCATTGTTTTGTACGTGCCGATATGACGTCACTAAATTTTCCTCCTCGGCTGCGTCACGTGCTCTTTAACTTTTAGCAGTGACCTCATTTTCAGCTTGCATGGCGAAACTTTCACTTCAGGAACTTAAATTAAAATAGAACTTGTCTCACACACAACTTTTTGCCAGTGCCACTTGTCGGGTAGCTGGTTGCTTCTGCGCTTTGCATAGTGCGCATGGGTTTAGGAGCAACACATAGTTACTGTTCGCACACGTAACTAATTTACGTTCCATGCATATTGAAAAAGTTCTTATTTTCATTTTTTTAATTTAAGAGTTTCAAATAATTTTTCTGTCGATTATTATATTGCTGTCAAATTATTGATAAGGAACGGTCTAGTTCAGACAAACTACTGTTGAGAACAAACAATGCAGAACAAGTGTTTTGAATTTTTTGTCTTTCCAAATTTAATTTTTTAAATTTTGAAATATTTTACATAAATGTCATCGCAAGATGTGTTTTTAGCTAAAAATCAAATATTGTTGAAATAAAAATACTCCTCAAAAAGACGGAACTACGTAACCACCATCGCTTTCAGAATTTTTCACTTTAGCAAAGGACCAACCACAAAAAAAAAAAAAGTCATAATTAGCATAATTTGATTTAATGAAACAAAATAGTGGAAATCCCCTGAACTCCTCCATGAACGAGAACATCCCCAGAATAAAATCAATTTCTGTAAAATACCCAGTGCCGGATCTAGGGGGGCGCAAGCCGAGGCCTTGGTGGCAAAATCGGTGTTTCTTTTGATTGAAACTAACTTGAAAAAAGCTAAGTAAGGGCGGCAGTTCAAAATTAGAAAAATGTAGTAAAATTCTTAAATTTTTAAAAGTTCTTATCAGTACAGAGGTGGAAAATGTATCTTGATTGGGAAAGAACATGGTCATGGGCGGATTTATGGAGGGAGGGGGGATGCCCGCTCCCTCAGTCAATTTGAGTTGACTTTAAATAATAACAGCATATCTGTCGAAAATTAAAAGAAAAAAGGTATTTTTATTTTTTTTCTAAAAAATTCAGAATAATCTTTTCTGATATGAGAAACACACCATTCATTTAATAGAAGTGACAAGGCTCACTAGCCAAAAAAAAAAAAAAAATCTGCAACCAAAAAGATCTACTCATTATATTTTATTTCTTTTCTTAGAATCTTGATTTAAAATTCACTCAATTTCAAAACTATGCATTGTCAATACAAAGTAAGATCTTGGTATAGTTAAAGTTATAGATGAAACATTTTAAATTATCTTCCAGTTTCATAAGTTCAAATGAAAGTGGTTGGGTTGAAATGCAAAAGTACCAGGCTAAACTTGTTTTTTCTTTTTAAGTGACTAACAATAATTAGAAAAACAGTCCAATTATTTCACAGACAAAGAGAAAACACACTATGGAATAAAACGATGCGTTGGTTTTTTAAGAGATTAAGGATCTTAGTCCCTAGCAGTTGAAAACTAAATTTCAAGTTTTACAAGATTAAAGCACAAAAGAGCAAACGTCTGAATGATAAAAATGGATTTGGAGATTCTTTTCAAGATAGCTTTACTAGCTGATGAATATTTTTAGTTGTGTAGTTTTTTTTTTTTTTTTTAATTAAAGGTGAAAATTATGTAAACAGAAGTGATGGCAATAGCTTCAGATGGGACTTGTTTAAAATTTAAGATGCTAATTTGGTTTTAAATTAGGAACTAAATTTTACTTGGGCTCGATTATAACGAGCCAGTCATTGTCTGATGCCAGTACTGATGCATGGGTACAACTTTTTAGTACTTCTCAAGAATTTTTTTAGAAAAACGTAGAAACCTGTCATCTGAAATATAATGCGAAAATTCTGAAAGAAAATTCTCTAATGGCTTTAATGCATTGTTTTGACAATAAATATCAATAAATGGAGAACATAAATTTTAAATTTTATGCTCATCATTTATTTAAAAAAATGGTAGCTGTGTGGTCCCCCCCCCCCCCCCCCCCGTCTCTCTTGGGCTTCCAAGCCACCGAGTACTAAAACAAGCTTGTGTTCTAGCTGAAATTTATTTCGTCGAAAAGGTTAACGAGAGATGCTTTTTTTTTTGCTATCATTACAGAGGTAGCTGGGCGATAGTACCTGCTCAAGGTTCCGTTCGTTATCTCAGCTGCTCTGCATCACTTTTATCAGAGTAGCGATTGCCTTATCAACCGGAAAATGTCGCCAGTGCATGTTGAGATCGACGACTATTTTTATGTAGAAACTGAACTTTTTTTGACAAAACAGGATGGCTGTGTTTCGGCCTCTTTTCCGAATTTCCGAACAGCGGTGATGTAAAATGTTTATAATGATGCTATTGGTATAACAGTGGTTTTCGAAATCGGGGGAGGGGGGGGGGGTTTCATCGAGAAAATGTGATGTAGGTACTTAATAGCCGCGCTCACATGGACGTTTTCGACGCCGGAAAAAAATCAACCAAAATCGCATTCCGGTTATTTGCAATCTCCAACATAAAAAGTAACATTGTAAGTTGGGGTAAAAGGAAAAGAACTTCAATATTTTAATTTGAGATCCTTCCCTTTCTTTTGAATGAATTGAGACATAAAGTTTAGTGCAAACGGTCCAAGACTCTCTGTGAGTAACTGCATATGAACATTTGACTAGGTTGTTAGTTTATGATATCAGAGGTGATGTTACGGGAGGCGGGGTTATAAGTTTTGTGATTTTTTTCGGAGGGGCTATAAGTTTTGTGAGGAATTTCAATACACTCCTTTGGATGTATTTTGAAATTGAAGGCCAAAAAGTACACATGAAATTTTTCGATATTGACGTCCCTAAATATAATTTTAAATTTTCTTTTGTGATCCTAGAAATAGAGGAGATATTCGAGAGCTCAGCAGCTTAAAATAGATTTAAAGTTATTTTGAGAGATGTCAAACAAAGGAGAGGGTGCGGAGATTTCCTAAACCCTACTAGAAATGCTTTGAAACTGAAGTCCCAAAGATTCGTTTTAAGCTGCTTTCGGGGTGAAAGAGCGGGTGAGTGGTTCTTCAGAAAATTTCGTGAAAAAGTATCTGGAAGTCATCTTTAGCAAAATTAGAAAAGAGGAGGGAGGTCGGTGCTCTCTACCGAAAAATTTCTGAAATTAAAGGCAAAAAAAAAAAAAACAAAAAACATGCTGTTTTAGTCTATCTCATTGGTGGCCAACCTGCGGTACGCGTGCCACAGTGTAGCACGCCATAGCAGTAACAGTGGCACACGAAGACTAACGCAAAAGTTTTAAAAAATGAGAAATTAAAAATGTTATCAAGCTCTGAAAACCTTGCATTTGAAGTGAACGAATGAAAATTTAATTATGATTAATTTATATTTAATGAAAAATGCAATTACACGATGGACTTGATGCAGAAGATTGGCATACAAATTGCCTAAAATACAATATTGCAAGCGCTTACCATTAGCTTTAGAGTAGACGAAAGCTGTGACATCACAATGTCCAGTTAAACATATTTGTGTGCGTTATACCAATGGAAATTCCAAATAGTTTTAACTGCAGGTGATGATATATTTAAAGAGCTTACTATAATCAAAAGCTAAGAAAACATAGTGAACAAAATTAGATTTTATAGGAAATGTTAAGTGAATTTTTCTGTTTTGGCTGTTTGAACTCGTAGGCATTGGGGAAATATGTCATTGCTCATTGGCGAGATTGACACCCCCAATATTTTTCTTCATCTATGTCGAGCTAACTAAGAACAACGAATGCTTTAAATTTGAATAAAGTTCCTTAGTCGTAATGAAGAACGTTCAATTGCTTGCTCGACTCGGTAAGCCAGTATACACAGCTTTGAGAGATGGTCGCAGGCCTGGCGCTAAATATACACCCGCCATCTTTAGCTCTCTGCTACGTAACGCCACCGGATAGGAGCATGACGCAAGAGTTTGTAAATGCAATGTGGCCGAGAAGGGGGGGGGGGGGGATTTTGGCACTGAATAACTCCGTTCAGACTGAGAGATTGTCGTATTTTTAATTTCTTATGTTTTTCTAAAGTATGCATTCTTGATTGCGATCTCCCTTCTATTGCACCAAATCTATTATACTGCAAAATTTTATAACACGTACTTCGCTTTCCTACAAATTGTGTGCAAGTGCTTGTTTCAAAAATAAACATCAAGAAAACCAAATAAACTCGGGCATTTTGTCCCCCACATCACAGCTCGGCCCTCGTTTATCGCTATATTCCGGACTCAACCGCGAAAAGCGAATTTCTGCGAAATAGGATTCATTATTTTTTAAGCTAATGTTTTCCCAGTTGAATCTCAGAAGACTTGTTTTTGCTTTACTTCCTTTCAATTGCATTTTAAAAATAATTAAAGCCCACTAGCCATAAAATATTCTTTGAACAACATTACATTGGTAATTTTTTTAATAAATTACTCAAAATTTAAGAAAATCAGACCCTATCAGACGTTGTAAGTATCACATTTTCACATTGTTAGTATTGTGCATAGAACAAACAGTTCTTTCGTTCAACTGTTATTAAAATCAGCTAGTAATACTAGACACTTTCGTCAGAGTTATTATTCCCCCCCCCCCCCCGCGCCTCAAATGACTTTACTATGACCCTTAGGAAGAATTTGAATAGAAGACTACCCCCTGCACAAGCCTTTGGATTTATTGAACTACAAAATATTATGAAGTTGCGAAGCAGTTGCTGGTTTATGTAAGAATGAAGGCTTTCACGGCCAGTGTAAATATTAGTTAAGGATTCCGGGCTGTTGTGCCGTGGTCTGAATGGCTTTAATCCATACGTTTCGATCGCAACTGCGGCGGTCATCTTCAGTGGGTGTCGTTGATTAACCTTTAGGAGCCAGGCGGTACACATGCTGTACCGTAACTGGTTTTTTTTTTAGAGGACGGGGTTGAGATTTTCACTCGAACCCTTTGGAGCCGAGGATTTTTTCAAGGTTTCATACGTCTGGTACGACATTTTATACCTTCTATTTTCAATAGAAAAGAAATCTGGTTCAACTGTCGTACTACCCGGGTCGAAAAAAAAATTTCTAAAAAACAGCCCGGTTCCAAAAGGTTAATTTGGCGACTGATGCGAAATTTCGAACTGCTACGAGATTTTAAATTGAAAATTTTTCAATTACGGTTCAAAGTACGGATCAAAATATTCGTAATATTTAGTTTGTTTCTGAAATAAATGTTTTCAAAATGCAATAAATTTCGAAAAAACCAGGGTGTCAATGATTTAAATCAATTGATTTAAATCAGTGATTTAAATCGCGATTTAAATCAATTGATTTTTTTAATAAAATCATTGATTTAAATCACTTTTTACTTTAATCCTTAAAAAATTCTCTTGGACAATCCCAATTTCATTATTTTTGCCATTTTCTTTTAGAGCTTTGATTTCCATCTAATAAAAGGAAAAGTAATCCTACTCATCCCCTCTCCACAGATGCTGGAAGGTTGCAGTCCAAATAATATGTATGCACAAATAATGCTATTTGTTGTCTAATATGTGAAATAAAGAAAATATATATAGGTGCAGGGCAGTTGTTGCAAAGAGTGAATTGAGGGGGGAGGGACATGATAGAATGTGTGTGATATACTTTCAGTGAAAAGAAAAAACAAAAACAACCAAACAGAAGATGAATTTTCTATGCCTTGCGTTAGCAACTGGGGGGGGGGGGGGGGGCAGTCTTTATTAGTGGCTGAAATGGAGCATATTTCAGCTTTACAAAATAAAAGCAAAATAAAGAGGGCGAGGCTGAATGAAGTGAGGATTGGGTGCTTCCTGCCCCATTTGATTTTTATCCTAGCTAGTACACAGAATTATTTTCAGATTGGCTCCTAACACTTTTTTCTGGGTTTCTTACTGGTGAAGCTTTACTTCAAAGGTGTTTTTGTATTTTTAAAAACTTAAAGGTAAATTGTTCATAAATAAAAATTAATTAATGACTGAAATTTCTAATTTTTTTTAAAAAAATCAAAAAAATCCGATTTAAATCAAAAAAATCTGATTTAAATCAAAAAAATCTGATTTTTTAAAAAAAATCATTGATTTTTTTACACCCTGGAAAAAACCCACTTTAACGACATAATGTGTTTTTTCAAGTGGGCCGCCCGAAAAATCTTGGACGGGTTTTTCCGGGCTGAGCCCGCCTTGGCGAACCCAGGCTTTCTTTCATTTTTCATTTCTCATAAGCTGAAAAAGCAAAAACACTAATTCCAATTAACTTCTTGATTTGAATGACCTTTTTAAGTACACATACACCCTCTCTCTCTTTTTTTTTTTTTTTTTTGCATGTAAGATATTGATTACTAAATCCAGTGAAGAAGAATTCATGAATGAATCACGATTTTATCTCTTGGATTCAAAACCAGTGAATTAAATGTATTCTTTTGCACTATATTCCTCGCTTGTAGTGTTACAACTGGAGCAGGAAAAAAAGTGATTTTATTTAAATAACCGTAGAGTTTTTTTTAGTACACTTTCTTTTTCCCAGAGAAATAAATTACAAATATTTTACAAGATACAGTAGAACCTCTCAATTTTGGGGGACTGAATTTTTGGTCCCTTAAAAATAGGTGTCCCTTATTCGGAGGTGTATGAATTGATATATACCGTGTAGTTAACTCAGTATAAGATATAATAAACGTAAACTATTAACATTTAAGATTTATTGAAAATGTTTCAGATATACTAGATAAAATTCAGAGTTATTCTAATTAACGAAATATTTTGCTTTAAAAATTAAAATTTAATCAAAAAGTGCGTATAATCAAAGTTTTGTTATTTATAGAGTTTAATTTGAAGTAATTTTCTTCATGTCATGTCATTTGCAATGTAAATAACAGCGTGGTTTCATATTAAGTTTTCTGTAAAAAGTTTTTCATGGGCACTATCCGTCAGAGCTGAACAGATGAAAAATATATAACTGTAAATCCTAGCAGAAAATTTAAAATACATGTTTGTTTGCACGTCTGTGTCAGAATAAACTTTTACCAGTGAATTTTTAGTCAAAAAACTAACCTTGATCTTGAATAAATTCAATATTCCCCGTAGATTTATGCATTAATTTTTGTAAATTTTCTCTGTGGCTGTCACATAAATAGAGTGTCCTTTATTCAGAGGTAAATACATGGAGGCCCTTATTCAAAGGTACTGGGACCAGAAAAAGTGTTTCTTAAATAGAGGTGTCCCCCAGGGTCGGACTGGCCATGTGGGCATTCGGGCAAATGCCCTGTGCGCCACTCGAAAAAGCGCCGGTCGACAGTCGCCGTTTTTTTTTTTTTTTTTTTTTTTTTTTTTTTTTTTTTTATGGCCAACTTTTTTGCATTAATTTTTGTTCGTTGAAAAATATAGTTTTTTTATTGTCGACTTGAATTACATTGAACATTATCCTCACCAGGCGCGGAAGCTTTGGGCCCTTGAAGCCCCTTCTAACCAAAGGAAAGCGCCTATGTGCTCTCCGTACTTAAAACGCCAATACTGCTTCAACCTTCGGCGCCCCTGAGCGGGCGCTTCGCGCTTCCAAAGCTGCAAGTGGCGCGCACCGAAGGCGCTTCCTTCTCACAGTCCAAAGACTACTAGGCGCTCTCGGTGCTTAAATCGCTAATACTGCTTTAAGCTTCGGCGCCCCTTTCTCACTGACAGCAGAGGCACCTATGCGCTCTCCGTAATTAGAATGCCAATACTGCTTCAACCTTCAAAGCTGCAAGGGCGCGCACCGAAGGCGCCTCATTCTCACAGTCCAAAGACTACTAAGCGCTCTCTGGGCTAAAATCGCCAATACTGCTTCAAGCTTCGGCGCCTCTTTCTCACTAACCAAAGGCACCTAGGCGCTCTCTGTGCTTAACTCGCCAATACTGCTTCAAGCTTCGGCGCCCCTGATGAGCGGACGCTTCTCTCTAAATTTAGGAAGGATATTTCGAAATTTAATTCAAAAGAAAAAAAAATATTCGGAAAAGTTATTTGTGTCTGCTCCCCGTTAGGAACAGATTATACGCAACTTGTAACTAATATTTCCCTTTAAATTTAGGGGAGTTGGATGCAAAAAAAAGAAAGATATTTGGAAAAAGTATTTGACTCATTCACGATTTTCAACCTATGTGGAAGTGGGGCTCGTTTGCGTCACCCTAGGGGCGCAATATCAGCGACTGATCATACCCCACCTAACGACCACCTAAACTTTTATTGCATATTGTTTTTACTAAACGGATAAATAGCTGACTGCTTAAATCTAAACAAAATGTGAATAACAAACCAAAAAGGATTTCCCACTTTCTTAATTAATTCATTTGAACAGGAAGGGGGTGAGGGGGCGCCAAAAAGGCAGGAGCATCTAATAGACCACGAGTATTTTCTTTTCGGGTGATATATTTTTTTTCTTAACGTAAATACTATTAACTGCACCTTTTTCTTGTTCTTTCTTCTGTTATTTATTTGTCTACATTTTTTTTTCTTCAAAAAAAAAAAAAAAAATGCTTTATTATGTATATATCTTTTTTTCTTTTTCGTTTAGTTTTTGTTATTTATATATTTCATTTATTTATTCCTTTAATTACTTTTATTTTTATTTTTTTTTCATTTGTTTTATTTGTTTATTTTTTTCCATTACCTTTATGTAAATATTTTACTTATATTTTTATTTTTATTTATTATTAACCAAAATTATTTTTCTTGTGTATATACCAAATTAAATGTTTACCCATGTGGGTGGTTGTTTTGAAAATTTTCACATACGTCATCCCGTAATTTGTTAAATTTAACATTGTTGAATATGTACAAAGGGATAGCGTATTTTTGGGAAAAAAAAAAAAAGTAGGCAGGAGCAGAAAACTTCGAAAGCAGTTTTTTCTTTCTTTCCTCCCACTCCGTTAAAGGTCGAACGATTGGGTACGAAAACAAATTATTCCCCACGGGTAAAAAGGAGCCGTCTGTCTCCCTACTGATATTTTTGCCCTTCGTATCGGACTCCCTGGTTCCAAACTCGTCGCCGAGACTCCGGTCATCATTGACAGACGATTCTAATTAGTGTAACAGGTGCAAATTTTAACGGGAGCTCGAGGGGTTGTGACAAGCAGAAATTGCTGTGTACGAACGAAAGACTTGTTCGTTGACATATTTTTTTTCCTGGCGTAACGAAGTTGTTCCTTCTTTCATCAGAAAGGTAAGAGATGACAAGACTTTGCGTTTTAATTTCCAATTTAATTCAATTGTTCATGTTTTTCGTTTCAAAATACATGTGAATAGAAGCATGTCAGGATATGATTTAGCCTTTTGCTGTTATGATTTACTGTCGTATTATGCGATGTAAGATTATCTGATCTGATTCTTTTACAGAGATAGTAAAAATTTCTCCGACGAATTGTATAACCTCCTCTTTTGTTGTCGGTTAAACAATGATTTATAGCACCGATCTTAATCTTGCTAATACAGTTTTAAAATTAAGATGATTTATGTTGATAAATGTTCCCGTCGTTTAAGACAAAATCAAGTCCTATACTCATGATGAGAGTGCATATGGGAGAGATATTTTAATATCATTTCAAGATTTGTTCTAAAATTAAAAATAAAATGTTCTGAAATAATTTTAATACCTTCTACTGTGAACAAAAATAAAAGTTTTTCTGTTGTATTTTAGAAAACACCTCGGAACCGCTTAAAAAAATACCGCCGGTTCCAACAAATATTATTCGATCCGGATCATATTTCCATCAGAGTTTATATTCGCGGATCTTCTGCCCTTTGGATCTTCTCGCCGTTAGGTCTTTTGAGTGTGGATCTTCTGTCCGTGGACCTTTTGGTTTTGAACCTTATAGCCGACATTCATTTGATTAAGTGGGGAAATTTTCTTTACTTTTCCAAGCTACGTCAACATTTGTAATTGGTTAAAAGTTTTTAAAATAAGTTAAGTAAAATAAACAAAATACAGGGATATTATAATTGATGGACCCCTTTTTAAAAATTCATATTTATTAAAGTTTTCAACGAAACTTAATATTCTTTATATCAACGGAAAGAGAAGATTTGAAATTTTTTTTCATATATAATCATAAATGTGCAATGTGTCCACCGCGTGCTGTACGGCAAACATGACTTCTTCTTGTGACACAGGCGGTCTTCCTCTGCTTTTCCTTTTACAAACACTACCAGTCTTTTGAAACTGCTTAAACCAACGGCTTATGCTTTTTTTAGTTGGGGTTTTAATTCCAAATTTGGCTCGAAATATCCGCTGCACTAAAATTTGTGACGCAGTTTTTACAAACTGAAGAACGCAGAAAACCTTTTGGTCTACGGTCGCAATTTTCTTCAGCTGCGCCAGTAAATCAAATTATAATCTAATCCGGTGCAAACTCTACTGGTGCGCCCTCTTTTTGCAGCTTCAGAAAAAAATTTTGCACTAAAAAAAAATTTGAAATTTCATCCTTCCATTGCAATAAAGATTGTTCATTTCGGATTTGTACTTAAATAAATATGAATTTTTAAAAAGGGGTCCATCATTTAGAATAACCCTGTATTATACTAATTAAATTTTTATTATGTGTTAAAATTCGAAAAATGTGATTTTCAGCTTGAGTTTATTAAAGCTTGGCACCTTTTTTTAAAAAAAAAAATTTTTTTGAAAAGATCCATAATAGTGGATTGCTTGCTCAAGGTCTTTTGGAACATATTTCCGCTTGGAGTAGAAAATATCAGAAAAGAAAAAAAGCTGTTTAGACTTCCAACTTCCAACTCTCATTTTCCTTCCCACACACTATGGGAGGTTTTGCCACTTATCCTAATGACCCATTGTAGGAAAGACGAAGACGGACAGAGAAGGCCTTAGGAATAGCCACTTCCTTTTCACCAGGACGCACCAGGACTAGGCTCACATTGCAACGTAGATCCTTATGAGCAATTGAACCACATCTGTTTTTTGTTCATCAGCAATACTGATAATTGCCCCGCTCCAGCTGCTAACGATGCTGTACAATGTAAAAGTGCTTCTTTCTCCAAGGGTCCAAGCAGGGCCCTTTCTCAAAATGCACCTTTGATTGATTTTTATGGCCCCCTGTCTACTGTGCCCGCAGATAAGACAATTTTATTGAACTTCTTGCTTAGAGCCCTTCCGCATCTGACATCCAAGGCCATCTTGGACTGGGGGCGAATTTCGATGAAAATCCTGAATTTTGATGAAGTTATAAATAACTTAGCAAGGAAAAGTATGCTGTGGAAATCTCTCCTTATTGTTAAATGTGCTGAACCTTTTATCCGCCTCCAGTTTCTAAAAATCATTAATATTGTAAATAACCGTAGTATTTTTTCACATATTAAGTTGCTTTTTAGCCTACTTTCCCGTTAAAAACAAAAGAAAGACGAAAAAAGTATTAAAAGTAGCTTAATGCATCTAAAAAATATCGCCAAGTCCAAAAAATATCGCCAAGTTCAAAAAATATCGCCAAGTAAAAAAAAATATCGCCAAGTTAAAAAAATAAAAAGGTAAAATGAATATCGAAAAATTAAAAATTTGAAAGTAGGGTATTGAGATGGGGAATTTGTGTGTCTGTCTGTCTGTCGGTCTGTCGGTCTGTCTGTCCCCCCCTAATAACTTTTGAACGAACATTCCGATTTGGACAAATTTTTTTTTGTTGGAAAGATCTCGGCGAGTACAGCTCATTCCCGTATTTGATTTTTCGATTTGAACAATTTTTGGTTCAACTTTGAACCGTTCAAACAACCTGTCCCGCGATGCTAACTTTTGAGTGAACAGTCCGATTTGAACAAACTTTTTTTTGTTCGAAAGGTCTTATCAAGGATACTTCATTCCCGTATTTACATTTCCGATTTGAACAATTTTTTGTTCAACATTGAACCGCTCAAGCAAGCTGTCACCCCTAATAACTTTTGAGTGAACAGTCCGATTTAAATAAACTTTTTTTTTTGTTCGAAGGATCTCAGCAAGGATACTTCATTACCGTATTTAAATTTTCAATTTGAACATTTTTTCGTTCAACATTGAACCGTTCAAGCAACCTTTCCCCACCTAATAACTTCTGAGTGAACCATCCGAATGGAATAAACTTTTTTTTTTTTTTGTTGGAAAGATCTCGGAGAGTGCAGCTCATTCCCATATTTGATTTTTCGATTTGAACAATTTTTAGTTCAACTTTGAACCGTTCAAACAACCTGTCCCAAGATGCTTTCAGAAAAAAAATTTAACATTAGCACCTACGGGGAATTTAACTTGAATGTTGATCCTGAACTTAAAGTCGGATTTCCTTCAAACTAACTTTGTAAGAAAATGGTTTTGATAAATAATGTTTGCAAAGTACTTTTCTGAGTAATCTTCTGTGAGGACTCTGATTCCGACTCCGCAAACATGGCGGAAATGCAAGCTCAGAAAAAAATGACTGACTGTGCAGACGATTTTTTGTTTATTTATTCATTTGTTTTATTTTATTTATTTATTATTATTATTATTTTTGGCAGACGATTTTTTTTGTAATAAAAATGTTTCATTCACAAGGGTGTTTTATTCTTTGTTTGTATTTAACAACTGGCAACGGATTAAAAGTGAAATTCGAGACATTTTATCAACGGACGAGTTTTTTTTTTTCTTTTTTTTTTTCCTTTCTTTGATAAAATGTGTTTTGATGTACTTTGTACTTTTAATTTTTTTTTTTTTTGAAAACAATTGAGGAATTTTTCTACGGAAGAACTGTAACAGTTACATTCTTTAAAAGGTGCGACAAAACTTTATTTATTCATTTATTTACTTTTTATGTGTCTATTTCATCTGATGAGAGGGGTATATTTTGCTTTTAGAAATCAGCTTTAAGTGCTAAAAAGGTATGTTTGACATAATTTTTAGTCTCAGATAATTAAGAGAACAATGATCAGATGCTAGAATGCCGATGACCATGTACGGGAAAGTAGGCTGGTTTAGTTCTTGACAGAACTTCTTGTTAACTATATTTCTGCTGTAACAAATTTATCATTGATCGTTTTCTCTACATTATTATTCATTACATTTTTACTTTAAAATAACCATTAACCACTATGCAAATTAGTAACACGTTTTTCTCCTTATTTACCCAATACGATCTGCTTATAGAGGTATAGCAGAAAGAAATTCATCTTTTTTTCATTATTTGGTAATTTCAGTTATTTCATGTTTGAGATTAAAAATTTCTATGCAATACTTTTAGTACTTTTAAGTATCACCGATTTTTAATGTGTGCCTGTGTCCCTGTGTGCCGATGTGAATAACGTTAAACAGCAACTATTTCTATCAGAGATATTAACACGGTTATTATGAGATAACGAATATTTTTTAGCAAGAGAAATAAAATATATTAGAGTTTTCTTCTTCATTCCATGTCATAAAGTGTCAAAATTGGATTCTCCACTTTAAGCTAAATCTCCATTATCTTTTCAATAAATTGCTTAAACTCTGGACTTATATGTTTTCAATAGTAAACATATTGCTCGCCGATAACAATATTGATCATTCTTAGGTCAAAGCTTGATTTTTTGTTGCTTAAGATGTGCCACGATTTCCAGTGAACTACAAGATGTGTAGTAGCGGATTTACAGGCTTGCGGGCTCGTCGCAATGCGTTTTTGAGGGCCTCTTTGTCTTTCTCAGGACTATTTAAAACATTTATCTTATGCATTTTTTATTCCTCTTTGGAGCCTCTACGATCATTGGGGCTCCAAGCTCTTGCGACATCTGTGACATGGTAAATGCGTAATTGAAGATGACTCGGAGTGTAAGCTCCAAAATTTTAAGCAGTTTTACTTAACTCTTTTCAATATTGAATTAGAGTTTACTATTAACTTAGAAGGAGAGATAAGGGGATACATAGGCTCTCCTTTGTAAAAGATTAGCGATCAATGATTTAAGAAAAGAAAAGACAATGAAGAACTACGAAAAGTAAACATCTTAAATAGGTGCTGAATACTTGCTAATAACACGAACTTAATACTTTCTTATATTCAATTATTTTTAATGAACGTTATAAAAATTAAGTTTCGCTTTCGAAATTCATTTTCGGAAAAGATATGTTGACTTGATCACATGTCGACAAGTAAAATTGCGAGAAAACTAGTGGACGAGCTGATTTATCCATCTTTCAACGCTCACAGTAAAACAATTCATTGGTTTTATACATGATACTAGTAAGTTAGCAATTTGTATTAATGTCGTTTGATAAAATTTAGAAACAATGCTTTACAAGTCCCTGAGTAATTTTATTAATCAAGAAAAGCAAGAATTATTTAATTTAAAGAAATATTTTTTTAACGATGCTATTTATTAAATAATCTTTTAAAAAATATTAGTTTAATATTTAAATTCATTTTAGATTATTTATTTTTAATAATTAGATGATTAGTTCATGCAATTAATTATTCAGTTTAGTGTATAAATTGACATATTTTAATTATTAATTATGCTTCTTTAAAATAATTAATTAATTAATTAATAATGAATGAAATTTTAATAAATATAATTGGAGAGGCGCCGGTTTTCTCTGGATGCCCGCGCAGAATTTCATTCCCAGTCCGACCCTGGGTGTCCCTTAAAAGAGGTACTACTGTACTTCATTTTGTCCATTTGAGAAAGGCTCGCACCCCTGGTGCCTCCGCCCCTGAAATGCTTTACCGTAACCAAGCAGCAAGCAATGAACAATGAATAAATACAGCTCTTAAAATGTTGCTGATTTAATATTTCTGTTTCATAAATCACATGGAGAAATTCAAACAACAGCACAATTCTCTTTCCTTCCACTAAACTTTTTTTTTTATCATCGATTTCAATTGTGTGATTGTTAACCCAATTGCTTTAAAATTAGTTTAAAAAATTGTAACATTTCCAAAATACTATTGCTTGAGTATATTGCTTTTTCCTTTTCTTTTTCGTGGTTCTTTTCACTGTTATACCTCTAAGTGATGACTATATTTCTTGAAAACTGGGTCCATAGAACTAGGCAGTGTGGTCCATGAGCCGCTCCCACATCAAAAGCTTAGTGACGCAGGCGTTGACGTCATCTGAAGCCGGAGGGAGATCACGTGTTTGTAGATGACGTCATGCTCCTGACTCAGGCCGGATTGAGTAGTAGAATTCGCAATCTTGCCGGATATGAACTGAGTTAAACTGTTGATCAAATTGTTGGCCCGAATTAGCTTAAACAACAAATTAAAAACTATTGAAAAAAAAGTTACATTTATTTCCTACAGTCAGCAAAATAGTGTTTGTGTGCTGCAGATAATAGATTTTTCAGTTTTCCATAAGTTTTGTTTTTTCTACTCGTGCGAAATTATAGGGAAATGTGAAGTTCGATTTTTTTTTTGTGAGAATAATGTTTAGATTTTTATTTTTTATGCTCTCTTTTTGAAAATTCGTTTTGAAGCAAATGTAAACGATTCTTTTTCAATACTTTCCCAGAATGTTCTTTTTTTTTTTTTAAATAAACTTTATTTTATTTGTTTATTTTTTTACTTCTAAAGGTACTCTGAATCCGTATATTGTGTCTAGCATTTTCTTCTTTGAACGAAAGATATTAAGAAGTTATTAAAGTTAAAAAACTAAAGAACAATAAAATAGTCAAATAAGAAGTAAATATAGAGTTTGATTAAAAAAAATGTTCTCAGCAAGAAGTAAATTAACATTTTTCTATTAACTGTGCTTCTTAAAAAATAAAAATTTTCTTCAAGAGAAGTTACTCTTTTTGCATTCCGATCAGAGGTTACTTTTCAAGGTTGGCGTGGACTAAAATGAATAACTGTTTTTTGAAAATGAAAAAGACGTATTAGGAGAATCACTTCTCATATACTGCCGTGCTAAGCGCAAAAGTGGTATCTGCAGTCGAGCTCAAACTGAGATATAAATCTTTAAAAGTTTTGCGCCACCATGTATTTGATTCAGATGAAACTTTTTCAAATTTTTTTAAAAAATATTTCTCGTTCTCAAATGACCATATAATTTTATATTAAAGTAAAATACGTCACAAAGAGCCACCTGGTGGCCATCCCTGTGGCAGATTTTTTTTCTACTTTCTGCGACAAATTTTCTGGAACCAATTTTTTTCTGCAATACTAGAATATACTTCAAAAATAAATATTTTAGCAAACGTCTTATAGTAATTACAAGCTAATTATATTTGTAAAGTCGACATCAATACTGCATAGTAGGGTGGGGCGAAAAATAAAAAGGTTTTCATATCAACTTCTAATAGTTGCCAAAAGTTGTCTTTTGTTATAGTTAGCTTTTGTGCAAAATTTGAGAAAAATCGGTTAATATCTTCAGGGGGCGCTGCGATCGCAAAGTTTTATCATTGCTTTTATCAGGATTTTATGGTTAAAATATGAAAAATAATGCCGTTAGCTAATATCATTGCATTTTTTTACTCATAAGATATATTCATGCATTCAAAGCATATGAAATAACTCACAAAAAATATTTTATATGATATATTTATATTTCAAGCATTTAAAAAGAAACCAAAACGTGAAAAAAAGTGATTTTTTTGAAATATAAATATATCATATAAAATAATGTTTGTGAATCATTTCATATGCTTTTAATGCATGAAAACATCTTTTGAGTAAAAAAAAAAAACTCAGAGACTAGCTAAAGGCATTCCTTTTGATATTTTAACCATAAAATCCATAACAAAGCTATGGTAAAACTTTGCGATCGCAGCGCCCCCTGAAGATATTAACCGATTTTTCTCAAATTTTGCACAAAAGCTAACTATCACCAAAGACAACTTTTGGCAACTATTAGAAGTTGATCTGAAAAACTTTTTATTTTTCGCCCCACCCTACTGCATAGCTTCTTGGTTTTTAAAACTAACTCCTAGTTATAGCAAAAATTATTTCACTTGATTTTTTACTGTCCAACTAAAAATGTTCAGTGATTTTTCATCCTCTTGTGGATATATTTTTACTCTTTCTTGATACTTTGATGCAGCTAGCCTTTTACTGTTTCAAACATTAAGTACTAAAAATATTCTAATAGGAACAATAATAGCAGGAATTAGGATTGTTTCCACAGAAGAATAATCTGTTAAGACTGTTCTTCAGAATGGTGCTGCTGGATGTTTTATTTACATATTCTTTCAGTCTTTCTTCCCAACCACAAAAATCTTTCTGCACAATGTCTCTCTGATTCTGCGACAATGTCGCCGTGTCGGCAACTTTCTGCCACAGGGGTGGCCATAACTAAATTTTGTTAAAAATTGCAGATACGACTTTTGTGCTTAGCACGGCAGTATAGCTTTTGATTGACTGAAGTTATTCAATATATGAATGAAATGTAATTAACAAAACTGTCAGCTCCGCTTAATCGGGTAACGGATAAACGAATACCCTGCTTATACGAATAAAATATCTCAAAACCGAATACTTTCCCATGCCATAGACGCAATGTTAGATCCCCGCTTAATCGAATAGTATCTCTCAGAACCGGCAGAATATTAAATCTAAAACTTTGTGAATTTGCTCAATTTTCCCCTAGCATTTTTGTGATTATTCAAAATTCAAATTTAAAACACTCAATCCAAATAAATTCTATATGCTATTTTTTTATCCTCATTCTTGATATTTGTTGTCATTCTTTATTTTACGATAAAGTAATACCCGTTGTTTTTGATTCGCATAATTATTAACTACTTATCTTAATTAGCACTCAATGTATGGCTACACGGCAAGATAACTAATCAAGTTATTTTGCTGTATAGCCATACATATAGCCATATCAGTCCGGCTGAGGGCGATAAGATAGTTACGAGAAAAAAGTTAAAGCATGCTAACTTCATTTATTTTCTGTTTCGGTTACGAACATTAATTTCTTCTTCACGCTACTTGATACTTCTTCAACTAGGCGTTAAATTCAGTCATTTTCCGCGTAGTTCTGCCATATCTCATAGATGGCAGCACGAGTGAATTCCAAAATTTTTAAATGCGATTTTTACAGAATTTACGAAATATAGATTGACATTGTGTATGAACTATTTCTGGAATACAAAAGTGGTCAATTAAAAAACAAGGCTCCTGACATGTTAGTTTCGAGGTTTTTAAAAGTAATAACACAAATAACGGGATTAAGGAAATTAAGGATTAAGGAGATTAAGGAAATTGAAAACTAACTTCAAAACAACGTTTTGAAAATGGATGAAAATTTCTGAACTTGGTTTTTACTTATTCACTTATTTTTTCGGCACACAAAGAAAATACATGCATACATAAAAACAAAATGAATTTTAGTTTATATTGTTCATAAGAATAGTGACACATAAACAAATTAATTTTTAATTTTTTAAGGTGATTGCGAAATCAACGACAAAAATATGGATTGAAACTCTGTTGTAACTGTTTTTCGAACACGAAAGGGGTCAAATTCATAAATAAATCTTTTAATGTTCATTGCTTTTCCTGAGAGGAGAGGGCAGGATTAAAACTATTAAAATTTGATAACACTACAAGTTAGATTTGAGATTTTTAATTAGAAATTACACAAATAACTTTTAAAAATATGACATAAAATTGTAAAGATAATTTTTAGACTTCAAAATGGGTGTAATTAATGAAATAACACTTCAGATCCAAATTTTGCTGTTTTCAGCGGTAAGGGAGAGGGGGGGGGGGGATGTGACTGAAAAAGTAAGCTCAAAACAACATTAGGAAAAATGGATGAGAAACTTCGACTTAATTTTTTTCCTATTCACTTTTTTGCCCGGCACATGAAGCTCATACGTAGGTACATTACGAAGCATTGAAATAATGACACTTTCGATGAAAAATGTCTAACCATGCAAAATGATCAACAAAAATTCATAACACAAAAATAATTTATTTTGATGAAAAATTTTAAAGACATTTAAATGAATGAACAATAAATTTCAGTGCAAAATATAACTTTTAGATATGTAAGTGTTATAAGGATATAAAGTTTTTAATTTTTCTGAAAAACAAAAACATATGAAATAAAGTTAAAAGAAAAAACTTTAAGTTAAAAAATTAGCGCACACGTATTTTAGATTTGCACACTATTCTTATGAACAATATAAACTAAAATTCATTTTGTTTTTATGTATGCATGTATTTTCTTTGTGTGCCGAAAAAATAAGTGAATAAGTAAAAACCAAGTTCAAAAATTTTCATCCATTTTCAAAACGTTGTTTTGAAGTTAGTTTTCAATTTCCTTAATCTCCTTAATCCTTAATTTCCTTAATCCCGTTATTTGTGTTATTACTTTTAAAAATCTCGAAACTAACTTGTCAGGAGCCTTGTTTTTTAATTGACCACTTTTGTATTCCAGAAATAGTTCATACACAATGTCAATCTATATTTCGTAAATTCTGTAAAAATCGCATTTAAAAATTTTGGAATTCACTCGTGCTGCCATCTATGAGATATGGCAGAACTACGCGGAAAATGACTGAATTTAACGCCTAGTCTTCTTCAAACTTAAAGAGAAATAAACAGATAAAAATTAATTCTTGAGGGAGGGGAGGGGGTGTCTCTATTTCCAAATTTATTTCAACTGTAACTTTTCCTGGAAAATTAATTGAGGAAAAAATAATTCAGAGAAACAGTTTAGTTTCAAGTTCATTCAGTTGAAAACTTCATGTTTTGAATCCTTTGTTGTGTGCATGAAAACGAATCTCTAAAAACCCCTTTCAAAATAAATATGAAACCATACATTGTGAATAATGATTTATATTTTTAAACTTAAATTTGGAAATTTCTCATAATATTTGACTTGGGGCCCCTCCCAAAATAAATTTTTTCTACACTTCAACCAAATTTTTCAAAACGTTTTTATTCAATATTTCGAAAACTTTAATGCCAAATATTTTTTTTAACCTGTGTTCCAAAAAGCATCAAGAACACTAATGTACAATTTGAACATTAGCTCCCCTACCCCCTCAACATCGAAGGCGCATCGCCCTCAGAACAACGTCCATCTCAGACTGAGGACTCCCTCACCCTCTCAAAAAAATGCAGGAAAGAGTGTCCTTTGTTTATTTTTTGACAATCGCCACTCTTTTTCTTTTTTTTTTAAATTCGCCACTTTGCGAGAAGCCCGTCATTTAGGGGGGGGGTCAACCCCCCTGACTTTGAGAAATCAATGTATTTACATATAAGTGGGCATGGTTTTTGTTGTTTTCTGGTGAAATCGTATCGTGTTTTTACCCTTTGCCCCCCCCCCCCTCTTAGAAAAACTCGAAATGACAGGCCTGGTTGCGAGTATTAATATTTAATATTATGTGTTTGAAAGTGAATGGTAAGGAAGACTCGCCTTGAGGAAGGGTTGTATTTATTAAAAAAAATTCACTCTTTGTGTAGATTGAGCTTAGCATTAAGCAAGTGAAGTTTTCTTCAGAATTGTTAAAAATATCAACGTTTAAATTTAAAAAAGTTAACATTTTGTCAAATCCATCCAAAAATTATTTTATACTTTTCAGCATAATTGAAATACATTTTTTTTTCATGTTTTTTCGAAAAACGTTTTTGAAAAATAAAAATGGCGTCATATTTTTTTTTCTCAGAGATTATTTCCTTAAATTTGCCGCTCCGAAAATAAGGCATTGAACCCCATGTTTGATAGTTTCAGCGCATTTCTTTCATTATATAAATTGTTGTTGGTTTTTTTTTTTTTTTTTTGTATTGATAAATCACAAAATAAAATTTTCGATTTTGTCAAATAACAAAATCCGTTTGGACTCTGACCTTTCAACAAAACATATATATACACATGGATCATAAAAATACTAAACATATTTTAATTATCTTCAATGTGTTTCTAATTTAAAAAACAGAAACAACTGCATACCTGCAACTCTTACGCATTTGGCGTAAATTTTAGTCCTGTTGTAGAACTAGTTCCGATTTTTTCGCATTTCGAAATCCGATTGCATCCGCTTCCGTAATTCTCGCTCATTTGTGTCCATTATGCAATTCTACAGCTGAGACATTAATAACTTTGTTTCGACAATTATTTTGTACCCTTCTTGTATTTTTATCTTTTGTTGAGGACTTGAACGCTCACCATTTTGCCATCCCATTTGAAAATTTCTATCTTGTTTCATTCGAGTTAGGTATACCGATTTACGAAATTTAGGCTTGATTTTAGCCAGTTTGCCAAAAATATAATAAAAATTAAAAAAAAATTAATTTAGTGCAGATCAAAAAAGTCGCAATTGTTCTAGAAAGGAAAAAAAAAACGGTTTCCTTGCTAAAATAGTTCTGAAAATATTTCACTCAAAAAAAAAAAAAAAACATGCGGCGAAGGACAGTGTTTTTCTTGTTTCTGTAAAAATAGTATTAATAAATATTAAACAAATGAATAATGTAATAAAACTTACGAGGAAAAAAAATGCAAAATTGAACACATATAAGAAAGTGAATGAATATTTGACATGATTGCATGCAATTAGAAGAATTTGAGACATATTTTCATGTTTTGTTGAAACATTTTTACATTTTAAGATTTTTCCAATTTTTGGGTATGCAAAGGGAAAAAATGAGATAGAAAGCAGTAACAATTTTTGTAGCCATATGCAATTGCTGATTTTCATCTGGTTCTGTCCTAAAAACAAACATGCAGATTTCACTACAAACCCTTGGTGTCACATTTCATAAATAGAAAAAGGTTATAATTGTTGTCAATGCATTTCTTCTGTAATACTTAAAAAAAAATTTAGTTAAATGTGCATTAGATCCTGCTTGCCACTCTCTTTGAATTGGCTAATTGCTTTTGTCCAGTGCTTGTTCAGCTTTCAACCAACCCCCTCTGTCTTTCTTCTCTCTCTCCCCCATGTGCAGCATGCCATGGAGACGCTGGTGGCCGACCAGAGTGCCACGGTCGAGACCTCCCAGGCGGCGGGCGGAGACCACAACTCTGCCATCGGTAGTGGCACAGTGGACAGCGGACAGCCTCGCACCTCCTCGGCAGCCCAGGTCAGAGCGAACGGGACCGTGGTTCTGGCTTCCCCCGCCCAGGTCAAGCATGTGGGTACCCCTTTTTTAATCTCTTTCTCTCTCGCTCTCTCTCTCTCTCCCTAGCTCTGCAAATATTTATTGTGCGCCACACTCGGGCAATACCACAGTGAGACTTATCAATTGTTGTACAAGATGAAATACTAAGTTTTGTTTTCGCCATGGAAAACAAAGTTATCACTCTTCTAAACGCATCCATTCTGTTTTGACCTACGCCTCAGAGACTTGGACTCTGACCATGAGGGAGTTTGGGTACCATTGAGTGTACAATACTCAGAAGCATCTTACTCACTAATTCAGGAAAATGCTGCCTGCATTGAAGACGCAATAATGGACTGCACGATTAATTTAAGCTCTCGGATGTTGTCCATGTTATTAAACTTAGCCACCTAAATTTGATTGGTCAATTGTCACTTATCCTCCTTAACAATAGCAGCATTCTGAAGGAAAATTTTCATGGTCAAATCATATTGTACTTGGAAGAGGTGGTAGACCAAAGCTACACTCAGTTAATGCTGTGAAAGAAGATTGTAGTCTTAAGTATGAGAATTGGAAGAGTTTAGCTGCGAATAAAGGATACTTGAGACGACTGGCGCAGAAGGCCTTGGCCCAGCCTTATCTGTTGTGCCACAGATGATGATCAATGTTCAAAATTTTCAAATACGTTAGATCCTTGTTTCATGACATTGACATTATGAAGCCCATGAACTCTATTTCTACGTCTATACTTTAGAACACTCAATGTCAAAAATGTCACTTTTAAGGTGATCTTAAAGTTTCTTAATTATTTTCTGGCTTTATCTCATTTTAAACACTTCAAAAGATTGTTGTCTCATATTACATTAGTCATGTGCATTTATAATTTTAATTGTACTTGAATTGCAAGTGATATTAGTTGTTTTAGCTCAAAATAAAAGTACTAATACCAACTATTGAAAATGGGTAATTATAAAACGTAGGTTGATGGGATTATTGTTACTCCATGCTGGGAATACTGGGCCATTGAATCACATTGATTGCTGTTGCTCAGAAAAGTTTACTAATTCATGAACTGTTAATTTTCTATCATAAATTAAATTTGGTCAAAATCTGACATTGGTTTGCTACTGTTCCATTAAATAAGTTGGTTTCTAAATCGAAAAAGATTATTTAAGTATTGTTTGTGGAAATCTTCAGAATTTGATTGTGTTTCGAAGGGTGTCCCAGAACTATTTAAGAACTTGCAGGTTGTGTATAGGAGACACTTTGACCATACACATACTTTGCAGGGTCAAAAGTGATCCATTCCTGTGGTAGATGGTGTTCTGCGAGAGTTTGAAAGTACTAAAGTTTTCACTTTGGGTGCTAAATACTTTGAAACTGCTTACTTAAAACATCAAAATCAGAGTTAAACCACAAAAATTGCTGCATTTGCATGTTTTTTTACCAATGACAAACCATTTTGTGAATATAGAAAAAGTATTGAACTTACGAATGCTAAGCTATAATCAGACAAAAAGCATGCTTGTTTTAGTACATCGAGGAAGTTCATTTTATTACATACATAGCATAAAACTGCAAAACTATGCGTTAGATGTAACTTTTTCCATGCATTTGTGTATCCGAAGGAAATACTTTTATGCTTTGAACTCCTGCAGAACACCCTCTACAGCCCCAAAAGGCCATTTCCGACCCTGCAGTGCTATGGGATTCCTAATCATCAATGTTTCCTCTATGCCTAGACATGCTGTATAGAAGTAGAAGTAGGGTCAAATTTCTTCGAACAGTTCATGCAGTGACACAAGTAGGGGGTTTGTAGGTTGTTTTGTGCAACAATTGATACGTTCGTTATGGTGGAATTACCTACTGGCAGGCTGGCTGTTTTGAAAATCGGCTAAGATCTTCTAATTCTATGTGTAATGTTATAAAAACTTTTTAATTGAGCTGTTTCCTGTGGTGGCGATAAAACCTTTCTAATCTGAGTGTGGGGAGGATCCTAAATATTTTAGTGCCCTTATGGCAATGCTTCTGTTCGTTAATGGACTTTTTTTTAGAAATGCTGTGACATAAAACAAGACGACTGGTGTTGTAAAGTACAAATTGCAAAGAATTTTTAAACATTTGTTTCTGGTTTATAGGAAACCCCTTTAATAGTGTATACATCTGAACTTCAGAGTATGTGAAGTCAGAGTGAAGCAACAAGTTTCTAAAATACTTAGCAATTTGTACTTTAGTAATATATCTTTATTTATTTATTTTATTTTATTTTTTTATTCTACTTTGTAGTGTAACCAAATTGTGGAAAAAATCAAAACAGAAATTACCAAATACTAAGCAATGGCTTATTTGAGATAACAAATTAGCTTGAAATTTAATTTAAGAGATTTTTTTTTATTTTATTGCTTTGTAATAATTTTAAAATTTGTTTTACCTATCCTTTCTTTAAAAATTCATGTAGTAGGCTTCTTTATTCAATGATTTTGTGCAGCAATAACCTCTCTCTCCCTCTAAATGAGCTTAATTTAAATATTCTTTTTAACTCTTAGAAGCTCTTAATTTGTGCTTTTCAAACCGGATAGCTTTTATGAATTTGACAGAATGTATTTGAATTTCAAGCTACAGCACATTCTTTTTCCTGCTGAAGTACTTTAGTCCGTGGAGTTAGTGCAAACATATTTCACTTCCGGATACCAGTCTGAAATTTTATGTGGGGCTTAAATTCACATAGGAGGACAAAAAAAACGCCGGGAGACACTTGATCGGAGGTCAAGGTCATTCCGTGATGACGTCATCAAAATGGCCGCTTTTACAGGTAAATACGTTCGTTTAACTGCTTAAAACTCCATCATAGATTGAAATATTGCAAAACTCAAATATATATTCTGAAAGCACTTTAAAAGAGTTATTTAAAAAGATTTAATTTTTCTTTCTGAGGTCAAGTTCTCACCTGTAATGACGTCATCAAAATGGCCGCTTTTACAGGTAAATACGTTTGTTTAACTCCCCCTAAAACTCCATCATAGATTCAAATATTGCAAAACTCAAATATATCATCTGAAAGCTCTTTAAAAAAGCTGTTTAGAAAGATTTAATTTTTCTTTCTAAGGTTAAGGCCCCACCTGTGATGACGTCATCAAAATGGCTGCTTTTACTTGTAACTACGTTTGTTTAACTCCCCCTAAAACTCCATCATAGATTCAAATATTGCAAAACTCAAATATATCATCTGAAAGCTCTTTAAAAGAGCTATTTAGAAAAAATTAATTTTTCTTTCTGAGGTCAAGGGCCCACCTGTAATGACGTCATCAAAATGGCCGCTTTTAAATTTAAATACGTTTAACTCCCCCTAAAATTCCATCATATATTTAAATATTTCAAAACTCAACTATATCATCTGAAAGCGCTTTAAAAGATCTATTTATAAAGATATAATTTTTCTTTCTAAGGTTAAGGCCCCACCTGTGATGACGTCATCAAAATGGCTGCTTTTACTTGTAACTACGTTTGTTTAACTCCCCCTAAAACTCCATCATAGATTCAAATATTGCAAAACTCAAATATATCATCTAAAAGCTCTTTAAAAGAGCTATTTAGAAAAAATTAATTTTTCTTTCTGAGGTCAAGGGCCCACCTGTAATGACGTCATCAAAATGGCCGCTTTTAAATTTAAATACGTTTGTTTAACTCCCCCTAAAATTCCATCATATATTTAAATATTTCAAAACTCAACTATATCATCTGAAAGCGCTTTAAAAGATCTATTTATGAAGATATAATTTTTCTTTCTGAGGTCAAGGGTTCACCTGTGATGACGTCATCAAAATGGCCGCTTTTGCAGGTAAATACGTTCGTTTAACTGCTTAGAACTCCATCATAGATTCAAATATTGCAAAACTCAAGTACATCATCTGAACGCTCTTTAAAAGAGCTATTTAGAAAGATTTAATTTTTCTTTCTAAGGTCAAGGGCCCAACTTTGATGACGTCATCAAAATGGCCGCTTTTACAGGTAAATACGTTTGTTTAACTCCCCCTAAAACTCCATCATAGATTCAACTATTGCAAAACTCAACTATATCATCTAAAAGCTCTTTAAAAGAGCTATCTAGAAAGATTTAATTTTTCTTTCTAAGATCAAGGGCCCACCTGTAATGGCGTCATCATAATGGCCGCTTTTACAGGTAACTACGTTTGTTTAACTCCCCCTAAAACTCCATCATAGATTCAAATGTTGCAAAACTCAAATATATCATCTGAAAGCTCTTTAAAAGAGCTATTTAGAAAAATTTAATTTTTCTTTCTGAGGTCAAGGTCCCACCTGTAATGACGTCATCAAAATGGCCTCAAATGACGTCATCACAGGCGGGCCCTTGACCTTAGAAATAAAAATTAAATCTTTCTAGATAGCTCTTTTAAAGAGCTTTCAGATGATATATTTGAGTTTTGCAACATTTGAATCTATGATGGAGTTTTAGGGGGAGTTAAACAAACGTAGTTACCTGTAAAAGCGGCCATTTTGATGACGTCAGTACAGGTGGGACCTTGACCTCAGAAAGAAAAATTAAATCTTTCTAAATAGCTCTTTTAAAGAACTTTCAGATGATATATTTGAGTTTTGCAATATTTGAATCTATGATGGAGTTTTAAGCATTTAAACGAACGTATTTACTTGTAAAAGCGGCCATTTTGATGACGTCATCACAGGTGAGCCCTTGACCTCAGAAAGAAAAATTAAATCTTTCTAAATAGATCTTTTAAAGCGCTTTCAGATGATATAGTTGAGTTTTGAAATATTTAAATCTATGATGGAGTTTTAGAGGGAGTTAAACAAACGTATTTACCTTTAAAAGTGGCCATTTTGATGACGTCATTACAGGTGGGCCCTTGACCTCAGAAAGAAAAATTAAATATTTCTAAATAGCTATTTTAAAGAGCTTTCAGATGATACCTTTGAGTTTTGCAATATTTTAACCTATGATGGAGTTTAAGCAATTAAACGAACGTATTTACCTGTAAAAGCGGCCATCTTGATAACGTCATGACTTGAGTTCATGACCCCTGATCAAGTGTCTCCCGGCGGTTTTTTGTTCTTATATATGTACCTAAGCTCTGTACTAAATTTCACACTGGTATCCGGAAGTGAAATATTTAGGCTGTTTTTGTCGCTAACTCCACAGACTACTTAGACTCCTTCGAGCAAACATTTTATATCAGTCAGCAAAAAAATTATAGGGAAAATGTTCACTTATTTTTTAAAGACTGATGCATTTCTGGTTTTAAAGCAGTTAATTGATAAGCTAGGAAGTTAGCCATATTGGGTTTTGCTTTTTAAAAAAGATATTGCTTAGCGCTGCCATTCCATGTGATGGAACGGGACATTTGGAGCTGTTTTTCCAGTAGATTTTGGTCTATAAATAAAAATAAAATATGCTAGGAATTTTTTTGTTGATAGCAACGGCAAAGATTTGTCATACGAATTTCGTAGAAAAATTAAAATTAGTTACTTGTTTGAAAATAACCGAATTTTAAGCATTTAAAATGCCTGTGACGGAATGGAACTCGTTTGAGTCCTGTTCCGTCACAGGCATGGCATTATATTGCTTATCCTTGCATCATTTTCTTTAAAACTATGAACCATCCATGTAATTCTCATGACAAATTTTAACTGTTGCTACCAACAAAAAAAAAATCATAGCTTATTTTATTTCTATTTATGGAACAAAATCTACTGACAAAACAGCTCCAAATGTCCCGTTCCGTCACTTGGAATGGCCCTTAAGATTTTAAACTGAGGCATGTAAGATCTTGTTGCTTTTTTCTACCTATTTACGTTTCTTAAATTACTTTTTTGCTATATAAAGATTTTTTTTTTGTGTTGATAGATAAAACAATGTATGTTTTAAAAAATATAAAGAAATCTTGCCCTAATGAAGCTTAAACTGATTATATAGTAATTAACAATACAACTGCCAGATATTTCTATGCTTTTCTGTTTTGATCTTTTCCTTTTTTTTCCTAACTTAATTTTCATCTGAAAAGAATACAAATTTTTGTGCACAAGCACATATCGTATTTGCTTACTAGAAAATTAAAAACTTGTACGACTCAAATTTCAAAACTTATTCCTGTTTCATCGGAAAATACCCTTGTACAACTCTTAATAATTATTTTGAGTGCTTTTTTTTTAAATTTTATAACACACAAATTTTGTGATGCTTGAAATTTTAAACTTGAAACTATGCATAAGCTCTGTTAGTACAGGGGCAATCCATGGGTTTCTGACTTACATTTTTAAAGCATAACATTTGTATTGGTAACATTTAACAGGAGACATATTGTACAAACGACCTTTTTCTTTTCCTTAAATTATTGTATTTTTTATCTTAAATACAGACAACAATGTAAGTAGCATATCAGTGAGTTACCATTTTTTAACATTTTTTTTAAAATCATCCAAAGTATGTTTTGAAATTCAACTATTTCATTAAATTCAAATTAAAAAATACAATAATCCATAGGAAGAGTTCTTCTGTAAAATGTATATTTTGCAAAAAATGTCACAAAATACTACAAAGTTTTGTTTAAAATTGTTAGTCAGTTCCCCTGGAATTTCCCAAGGCATATTTATTCCTTATTTATCCTGCATGAATCAATGTACATTTATTCTGATATAGAAAATGGTCTTTATTACCCTTCTAACTGTTTTTCTGGTGCACTGTGCGGGTGCCATAAAAAGAAAAAAAAAGGGATTTCCCTGTATATCACTCAGGAAATGTACTTTCGTATACCAATCCAGTTTGTTCTGCTTTTTCTTTTTTTTTTTACTTAACAGTGTCCCTAATAGATAACTCTAATTGTGTAATAATGTTTTTAAAAAATGCAAATTTTTATTCATATTATGACTAGAAAATGAGTTGGTTGAGTGATTAGTAACATTAGGCCTCTGTATCATTCTCATCAGATATAAACAATTTATATGAAATATTTAAAATGTACTTTTCTTCATAATAATCTATTTTTTGTTATTGATTTTTTTTCAGTGTTGCAACGTTTTGCTATTCTGCTAATTTATTATTACTATTTTTGGCAGTATGATTCTTTGTCACAATGTGGGTTAAAATAAATTTTCTGCTCAAATGTTAATTCAAGATTTATTATTTTTTAAAAAAATTTTCAATTATTATTACATTTTTTCCCAGATTCAATTTCATAATGGTTGTGAACATTTTCTCATTTTGACAAATTTACATGTTTTGAGGTGTGCTGAATCCATTTGACTATTTTTAGAAAATGTCTATGTAATAAATGTCTAATGACCAGTTTTTGTGGCCATTCGAGTGCAGAAACTGCTGTTTAAAATCAAATGAAATTTGTTACACATAGATACTCCCTCGTGAATTGGCGCCCGTTAGATTTGGCACCAGTTTCTCCAAGGGAGGTAGAGCTATCAAATTTACTCTTCATTCTGCATGATTACTAAACTGTACAGGCAAACCAGTTGAAGCCAATTTTGGGTAACTTTTACATTGTACAGGCAAACCGCTTAAGGGGTTAAAATATACAATGGGCTGAATGTGGTTGCTGTGTGTTTAAGTTTCTACTCCATATTATTATTATTAATTCTCACGCATTGTTTCAATAAGGAGATAAAATTATAAAACTTAATATGACAGGTCCAATAACTGTGAGAGAAATGAAATTGTTGTCTTGGTAATTTCTCGATGTTGTATTATTGTCTTTATTTTATTATTTACTGGGATAGCCCCCCCCCCCTCCTCCCAGGTCAGTGTTATATCTTAAATGCAAAGAGCACCCGTTAACAACGATGATCCCGAGACTAAGACTGTTTAAAAGTTTCAATGATGCAGTCTGTCTTATATCCTGCCCTCCCTAATAAGTCTCATCCCTACCATTTAAATTCTTCAACATTAATTATTATTTTTTTCAAAAACAAATCTTTTCATTGAAAGAAAAAAAATCTTTGAGTGTATTTTTTTTAATGTTGTGTATGCATTTCTGTGAGAGTAGTTAAGGCATCATATTTCAAACATGTTTTTTTTCTTTGAAAAAACGAATGCTAATTTATGAAGTATAATAAAAGAATTTCGGTGTTATGATGCACATTTTTGGTAATGATGTGACTGCAATTTTCTTAATGCCCCTTTCTTAGAAATTGATCTGAATACTGCTGAGATTACTTTGTACAAACTCGAAAAATAAGCAATCAAAAGACACCAAAGAATTAACTATCATGATGTCACACTCTTCATCACAAGTAAGCTACTGGATCAAGCAGAAGGTGCTTTTTTAATAGGCTACTCAAAGACCCGAGGCTAGACTAACAACATAAAAGGCAGAAGAACGTTGCATTAGATTTATTCCAGATAACAAAACTAATAACTGAAGTATTTGAACATTAATAAGCTAAAATAACTAACTACTTCATTATTTTTTCTCAAAGTTTTTCTTGGAATTATTTTAGTCATGCAAAATGTTTTTTATGAATTTAGCAACATGTTTGAAAGCAGAATAATTTTAATGTACTTACTCACTGATGTATTCTTTCTTTTCTTTTTTTAATTATGTTGGGGAAAGGGTCATATAGGCCTTCTCCTTCCTTTATTAGTTTTAATTAGATGAAATAAAAGAGTGATTTGATTTGAGAACAATTAAAGTTCATTTTATTGTATGTGAATGAATGTATTTGTAAAAAAGATTTCTTTATCTATGCTCCTGTTAAACCATTATTATCATGCACAGAAACATGCAAAATGAGTTACCAAAAGTGGCAAAATTAATATTTCATGTGCTGAAGTACTACCGTATATACTCGCGTATAGGTCGATCTCGCGTATAAGTCGACCCCCCTACTTTTTTATGGAAAATCGGGAAAAAATTGAAAACCCCGCGTATAAGTCGGGACCGCACTTTTTGAAATGATAGGGAGCCTTTTGCCGCGATTTTTAAATATAAATGTTTTGAAAAAAAGGAAATTGAAATGCACTGAACATTCTTGAGTTAAAAACAGCGCGACTGTCATTCTTTTTCACCAAAAGGGTTCATTTTTGCGATCTCGATTTTTGTAAAACGGGACCGATCCGGGATAGTTTTACCGCGATTTTTAAATATATAAACGTTTTAAAAAGAAGGAAAATGGAATGCAGTGAGCATTCTTGTGTTGAAAATAACACGATTGTTATTCTTTTTCACAAAAAGAGTTCATTTTTGCGATCGCGATTTTTGTAAAAGGTTCGATTTTACGATCGCGGTTTTTGTAAGGGTTCGATTTTGCAGCGACGATTTTTGCTATTTGTTGCTTTTATTTTGCAGTATTATTATCAATAAAATTTTGCGATGTATTACATTGTGTTTCCAAAGGATAAACACCATCAATCGGAAAATTCGCAAATTCGGCAATTCCCGCACTTTTCACGACGTCAGTAGTAGTTTATTGTAAATATTTATTATTTATTTCACAATCAAATCATGCAGAAATACAGTAGAATGTATGAGTATTTACTTCTTTAGCGTCTGTTTAAAATAGTTGGAGTGAATCTGAAAAATCTTCTCGTTTTTGAGTGTTTTTTTCCAAAAGTTGTTCGGGAAAATTTTTCGGAAATTCTGCCCCGCGTATAAGTCGACCCCCTTACTTTCAACTTCATTTTTTGGACTAAATTTTTTGACTTATACGCGAGTATATACGGTAATACTTAGTACTATCAAGGCATTCTTAGAAGAAAGTGTTATATTGCTAAAAAATAATGTTGCGCAAATTTACAACCTATTGTGTTCAGAAGTAGATAAGTTTCAGTGCTCTAATTCTACATATGCCAAAAAAAAAAAAAAAAGACACACATACACATAGAATTATGCTAGAGTATGATAATGACTACATTCTCTTGTAAGCACTTTCAAATTGATCCATTTCATTGCTGTAAAAAGTACGAAAGTTAATTCTCTAAACACACTCTTTCAAAATTTCATTTATCTTGTGTTTCTGCTATCAATTTCATCACTTAAAGATAGTTAGGCTTTATTAGAATTTGCGCAATGTTTACAGTCATTTCAAATTTTTCTCTGTTTTTCAGTGTTTCGTAATACATATAAAATATTTGTTTACAAAATAAAGAAGAACATTTTAACAAAATACTTTCACGGGGAGAGGTAGGGGGAGGGAGTATGATTTTTATTGGCTTTCGTTAATTTAGAATTAACTGAAAGCTAAAAAGTAGGAATGAAATTTGATTGTAATATTGCTGATTGTTATGTGAGTGTAAACTTTTGCACTACAGGTGGTTTCTTCTTCATCACAGAACACTCAAGCCATTGCGGTGCCACAGGCTGGGGGAGGTGTGTCTATTGTCCATGTTGCAATCCCCAACCAACCAGTTCATGTACAGTCAGTTATTCAACCGGGACCCAATCAGCAATCTGTGATACAGGCACCAGGAGGTGCTACCCTCCAATCTGTACAAGTAAATATTTATATTTATTACAAATTCCAAAAATAAATATATAATTTACTTTTCTTTCATGTATATTAAATGGATATCATGGAGTTTCAACTATATACATGGCCAAGTCTATTAAATGAAAACAGTAGCAAACAAAGTTTATTTATTTTAAGGGGAGGGGGAGGTCTCTTTTTTTTCTTTCAAGAAACTGATTATAAGTTTCAGTATTTTAATTTGATGGAAATGCACGGGATTATCATTTTCATAACATAAATATTTGATTAGTCATTGTAAGAAATTTATTATAGTCGATTGATCGATTTTTCATTATGATTAGTTATTTAGTACAATACCTTTTTATTATTATTATTATTAGTATTTTTTTATTATTATTATTAATTTTTTATGGTGGGAAGAGCGATGAGCTCCAAATTCACTTGGGTGAAGAAGTAGACCTAAGACTTTCACTGAAATGAATTTTCACTATAATTTTAACTCATTTAGGATTTTTTTTTTTATTTATTTATTTGCCAACCTGGAACATTTACTTTTCCAAAAACTGCATACAGTCTTTGAGATTTCAATTTTTCATCTTGTAAGTGTTTCAGTTACTTTAAGAAGTGTCATCTACTTTAGCATTTGCTATTTCAAATATTTTATTTTTTATTTTGTGAATTTATTTACTTTTTCAAAACTTGATTTTAGATACTAAATTTGTTGTTACTTTTTGAGTTGGAAATGTGTTAATATTGAAGGGAGTGCACTCTTAAAGGTTCAATTTTTCATTTGCAGTATTTTGTATTTTTCCATTAAAAAACTTAGTCAATTTTTTTATGAATTTCATTTTTATGAATAGATGGTTTTTGCATAAGCATTGAATTGAAATGCATGCGAGTTAAATTAATAATAAGAATTTTTATATATTTTTCTTGAACAGGTTCTTGTGCTTCAATTTTTTAATCTTGAGATCGTTAACTAGGGATTAAGTTTCTTCGCTTATAACAATTCCATTCAGAAATAAACTTTGACATTTACAAATTTATACATCAAACTGCCAATAGTAAAATCTGGAAGCTATGGCAATAACTGCCAATCCATTCAAAGCCACTGCTATGGTAGTTTCATCCATTCATGCATTATTTTGCTTCAAAAAATGTTAATAATGTACAATATACTCAAGAAAATTAATTGGGCTGCATCACCAGAAATATTGTTTTTCAAGTTAAAGCACTGAGTAGATTCTCAGTTGTCTGAAGTGTTAATCTGAATCTGATTTTCCTATGTGGGCAGTTAGCTTCAGTTTAACAGAAAATGTATGCATAAAAAATACACTAATTCGAAGAAAAAAAAAAGTATGATTATTCTATGCAATTAAGCAATTAATGTCTGCAATAGAGGGAAAAAATCCTGAATGTGTTTCTCTAACTAGTTGTTTTTCTTATTTTTTTCTAGCTGCTTCATATACTAATATCTTAAATGACTTTTGGATAATAAAGAGTATTATTAAAATTATCAGCTTTCTAGCTGTTAAATAAAGGTTTAACATAATTGCAAACTTCAAACTCGGTATTTGCCTAATACAGTGTTAGATTTTTGTTATCTTTACTCAAAGATTATGCTATCCATAAAAAGAATTTACTTTATTTATTTATTTATTTTTAACTAATGAACCTATTGTTAATGCATACACAGATGTAATACTTAGTATCTGCTCAACTGAGCTCCAAATTTTCAGTTAGTCTGTAAAAACCATGCTGTTGTCCAATTTTAAAATAAAAAAAAGGGGGGAGGGAAGCCTGAAAGTATAAGCTTTAGGTTTGGTTCAACAATTTTCCTGCAATAAAAAGTTCTAGAATTTTTTCTTAATTTGTTTGTATGTATCATATGACATTATAAATAGTATATATATTAATGTTATTAATTTATGCAATATATAACATTAATTTATTTTTCTTTTCAGTTGCCAAAGAATGTCATTTTACTAAATAAACTAACCGGTTCTGGATCTGTGATACACAGCACTGATGGTGATGCCAGTGTTCATCCTGTACAGGTATTTATATCTAATTTTTAGTCAATATTTGTTTTTCAGGAACAATGCCTTTGAATAGTTTCTTTATTCCAACTAGGATTTGAATCTTAAATTTAGTATCAGATTCAGTGTTTCTTTTTTTTCACTTTTAATAACATGTTTTCCGTTTTCCCCTGAAATCTAATGAGTATCAGTAGCAAGGCAAGATGTTGAAGCAGGCAATCATGAATTTAAAAATCGGTTTTGAAAATTTTTTTTTAATTCCTTTCTAGCTTTCGTACGAAAAAAAAGAGGCAAACTTGATTACAATAGTTCTATTGCTATCATACTTCCTTTTAAGAAATATTTCAAATTCACACAAACTCTTCCAGCTTTCAATGTTTGGTACATCCAGGTGCAAAAGAGCTAAATTCTTGATTTTGTTTCAAAAAGGTTCTGTTTCACAAAATAAATGACAATAAATTTCCTCTTTGAGGAATTAAATCAAAGATGAAATAGATAAATGCCTTTGTGCATAAAAATAACAGCATATAAGAAAAGCACAAATGAGCAGGAATACTGTAGGCATGTATTTTGGCCTTACAAAGAATGCCTTTTTCACTGCAAAAAAGTGAGCTTATGAATGCATAGACATCCAACAAAAGCTTTTGTCCGGATTTGACTCATCATGTCTGAATCAACATGGTGCAGCAAATGCTGAGGCAGATGTTATTCAGCGCCTCCCACATCATTGGCCGCATGTGATGTCAGTAGCAGGGGACTACTTTGAAGATCTTTAGGTCCAGATTTGCCTTGTCAGTCGTATCTGTACTGTGTCATTCTTTTGCATCGTGAAGGCCATTTGGCCCTAAGCTAATGTGTTACGATATTTCAGTGCTAATCATTGTCCAGACATGTAGTTAACACCTTGTCCTGTCCTCTGTACGTATCCAGTTTTCGACCTGGACTGGTATCTGCAAGAAAAATGAAGTTGTCATGAGTTTTGCCCGACCCTTATATTTTTTCGTTCTATGTGCATATGTATTTAGTTTGTTATTCTCTATCAGCACATATGAGCACATATTATTTGACATTAGTGGTTTTTTATTTAGTTTGGGGAGAAATGTAGAAATGTTCATACTATTTTAGCCCAGTGGTTCTGTGGTAGCACTTTGCAATTACATGCTGCAGACCCAGGTCAATTTCCAGGTTGTGTGAGATCAACTCAGTTTTTCATCCTTTCAGTAGGTTGATAAAATATTTGCCAATCATTTTTGAAAGCTTAACACTGGGTGCTGGGTGGGTTCCCCCATTTAGTTGACCCCTTAACCGGAACTGGCTTGCACCCCAGAGCCTTCATTCTGGTGTACTGAAATTTGCAGAATAGACCTTGGTCCTCATAGAGTGTTGCACCACTGAGTTTGGTTTACATGCTATTGTAACCACACAAATTAAAATTTATGATTATCAATCCATTTTATTTTTAGTCAATCATTACAGTACGTTACAGGGAGAGTGTGCATGAAAGTTATGTTTAATGATAAATTAACGATTCTGTTACAAAATAGTATATTAACCTGATACAAAACTGATAGTTCTGGTGCAAAATTAGTGTTTTTAATGACGCAAAGCAGCTACAAAAATTGATTTTTGAATTCCAATACCTGAAATCAACAAAACAAAAATAAATATTTTATCATAATGTATTAATTGATTGCCAAGAAAATTTTATCTACATTTAAAAATCCGGACTAACCAGCTAAGTTCTGTGTTGTATGTATATATTTAAATCCATGAAAAACATTTTCCTTTGTTTAAAAAGAGTCCCCAAATTTTTTGGATAATTTTATGTTCTTGAAATAAATAGAGCAATTTTTTGCCTTCAATTTATAGCAGTGCCCCTTCAGCCTTTAAAACAGTGAAAATTGTAAAAACTTGAATAACATTTATTATAAAAATAATCAAAATTCTAAACAGCATAAATCATAATCATTTTAGTTAATCACAGCTGCCAAGGATGAGGACGGCACAGTAACACTTGTGTCATCAGAAGATCCCAAGAAGCGGAGAGAAATTCTCGCACGCAGGCCCTCTTATCGCAAAATTTTGAATGAGCTTTCTGCAACAGATGCACATGGTGCTGCTCTTCAAGCTACCACTGCAGTGTTGAAGGAAGAATCTCCAGATCATGGCATGACAGACTCTAGTCAGGAACAAGACGGTAGTACCAGTACAATCACTGTTGGAGGTACACAGTACACAACAACTGGTTTATTAAAAGGTATCTAAAATTTTTATATAATAAAACCCAGTAGCAGATTTTTTTTTCAGGAATGTGCGACAACCTCCGAACCCAGTCGCATAGAGGGCCCTCTCCTCTGACCCCTGGTGTTGTGAAATCTAAGGCGGTATACTAAGAGGTGGGGTAAGGTGGAGAAAAGTTATCTGCGACAGAGATGAAAAAAAACCTTTGAGTCTGCAAGGTAGACCAGCATTTGATTAATGGTAACATTTACTGTGAATGAGCGAAAAAAGCTTGAAAATAAAATGCGAAATTAAAGAATTACGAGTTAAACAATGACTAAAAAGCTTCAAAAAAGATAGAAAATTGAGGCATAGGTATCCGCTGGAACAATTGTTTTTGATCTCTTAGTCACTGAAGACTCCTGCATAGGTTTAGGTGTCCTTTTTTTTTTACTTTGTCTGAATTTTACTTTAAAGTATTTTTCTGCTTTAAGTATAAAAAAATCGTGGGTAATCACTTCCAATTAAGAAACAGTCTGGTAACTACCTCAAAAATCTATAGCAAGCATCACGGTGTCCCTCTAATTCTGCTACCTGGCAATGTTAAAAATTATAATTTAAATCTCGGCATCATGATGATGCCTTTTATCAGTTTTTTGGCGTCAAAATGAGCAACTTAGGTGCCTTGTCTTATTAATCAAATTTATTTGTAACTGGGTATAAAAGGTATTTTTTGAATAAAAATGCTGCACACTGCCAGAGGTGTACTTAACAACAGATATGCAAAGGAAACTATTTTAAAGACAAAGTCGATAGTGGTTTAAAACTGCTTTTACAAATTTATCTTTTAAGTCAATCACAGGTTTTAATTAAGAGGAGTCGGGGGAAGAAGAGCTTCAATGCAATGCAATACTTGGGGCATTTCACGGTATTTGTGACATAAAGGTGTCCGTAACAAAACTTTTAAAAAGATTAAAATTTTTATATATATTGAAAAAGTACATTCTGAAGTATATGAATATCCTATTGTTTTCATAGTTCACTTTATATTATGTTTGTAATTGCACTCAGAA
This sequence comes from Uloborus plumipes, assembly GCA_038373865.1. NCBI lineage: Eukaryota > Metazoa > Arthropoda > Arachnida > Araneae > Uloboridae > Uloborus > Uloborus plumipes. The sequence goes on from JAXGGA010000898.1 coordinate 47,113, forward strand.
GATTGAAAATGCAATTTTCACTGCTACGGACTCTACATTGAATTTTTCTTTAAATCTGGCTTAAACCGATTTTTAAGCCAAAACCAGTACTTGAGACAGATAAAGTAAAGGTCACCTCTAATATAGCTAACAATTTCAATCAAAAAGTGCATTCTATAAAAAATTATGGATTGTGAAAATTATGACTGTAGAGTCTGTAAGAATAATTGGAACAGAAGTTTAGTTTCTAAAGAAAAATTCAACGTAGAGTTCATAACAGGGAAAATTGCATTTTGAATGTTCCGAGTGCAATTACAAACATAATATAAAGTGAACTATGAAAACAATAGGATATTCATATACTTTAGAATGTACTTTTTCAATATATATAAAAATTTTAAACTTTTAAAAAGTTTTGTTATGGACACCCCTATGTCACAAATACCGTGAAATGCCCCACTTTACACCTTACTTTCAAAACTAAGGTTGGAAATCTAGGGTGTCAAATCTTAATGGATTGCTGCAAAATGCAATTAACGACCACTTATTTGTAACACTGCTGCAGAGGTATAAATTTGTGGTCAATGCAGAGAAATTTTTATTGTAAATCAGTTCTGCAGTTTGTTACATAGAAGTTTAATGACAATTAGGCAATATGATTGCTTTTTTTTCTAACAAGTTTTATAATAGAGAGCATTTTAATTATGTCATATTGGATTATAAAAAAAGTATTTGTTTTTTGTGAAAAGAGAGGATGCTTGCTATATATAAGATTTTTCAACATTTTGACTACATAAGTAGATAACTAACTATATGAATCCGAAGAAAATCGACAAACAGCACATATCATGATTTTTGGAATGAATTTGAATTTTAAAAAATATACTATATTTTTGCTATGTGACTAATGTTTATTGAAATTTTAAACTGTTTCAATATAGCATGTAGTTGACAAAAAAGTAAAAATTATAATCGTGCATATGTAAAGCTCTAAACTTAGAAATGAGTTAAAATAATTGATTTTTATATTGTCTAGTAAATTTCCCTTAGTCAAGCTTTTTTTAAAATAAATCTTACAGCTCTTTTCTCTTATTTTTCTAATAGTTTCTCCCCTCTTCCCCTCCCATAAAATATTGCCTCCGTAGAATTGACTGCTCTCTAAAGTTCTTAACTTTGTTTCAATTCTTCTAAAATAATAGTTCAGAAAAAACATTAAAAAAATTCCTAAATCATTTTCTAGTTTTGTTTTGTTGGTTTTAATCAATATTCTTGTTTTTTATAAATAACTAATTGATGTATTGAAGTAATCTTTAACAAAATTATGTATAGCCATTCAACTGGCAACTGCTGCAACACAAGACAGCGGGATCCAAGGATTACAAACTCTCACCATGACCAATTCGGGAGGTGGAGCTACTAGTGCTATTGTACAGTATACTCAAGGGCAAGATGGACAGTTTTTTGTTCCAGGTAAAATATTTTGTGTTCGAGAGGAGTTATTTAAAATATTGATACAATTAGAAGGAGCTAATAGGTATCTGAAGTCTTATCTTAAAAATTGAAGTGTAAACCAACAGTTGTTTTACAAAATATTATTTTCTCATTCATGCCTAAAATGTTAAGCTACCAAGATATTGTTGTAATTTTACCTGCCTTTTATACTTTGTTTATTACTAAGCAGAATATTTTTCATCCTTTGTCCATTTCTTTTGTTTTGCCACATTTAAGGTCTATATTTCAATTAAAATTCTCATGCTTTATTGTTTTTTAAACATATAGCCAACATTAGTATTACGGCATCAAACTATGGTTAATGCAAACAGTTATGTCAGAACTGCAAAATATATTTTCAGCAGTGCTAAAAATTAAATATCTAGAAAGATGCTGTAACTTTGCTTATTATTCTTCATCACTCATAAAAACATTTGCTGAAATCTTGCAGAAATGTGTATACTTTACATTTGGCATTTGTATAAATGTTAAAAAATGCACCACTTTACGAAGTTCTTTTCAATGTTTTTTGCTGTAATTGTTAATAATGCAAAATCAGTTTCACTAGTTATCTAGTGTCAGTTGCAATGTTATTATTATTTGTAGTTATTTTGAATTTCTATGACAATCCGCTTGAAAACAAATTAGTTTTTTTGTCATGTGAAACAAAAACGAATTTTTTTCTACCGATTAAATTTGAGCATAAACTCATAGCTATTAGGGATGCACCGATTAATCGGCAGTACCGATTAATCGGCCATAATCGGCCACTTTGCCGATTATTAATAATCGGCAAAATCGAGCCGATTAATCGGCCAAAGAATATACTTTAAATACTATTCTTTAAAGTACACCAACTATGATGAATACTTTTATTTACAATGATAGTTATCCTCACAGCTTATATAAAATTTTTTAAAACTAATTCTCCTACTTTAAATAAATATACATAGACAATGTTGCAACATTTTTCATGTGGCGATAGTTTTCTCCTTTGCACAGTGCTTTAAGATAACAGCTAATTTTCAAAGAATAAAAGTAGTGAATTAAATTGCTACTAATTATTAAAAAATATTAATTAAAAGTACTCCTAAATTAGAGTGCTCACCTCAGACTCCCCCTCCCCTTTGTTTTGAATTTTTATGTCATATATTCTTTTATGTTACATTTTATGTTACATAACAAACAATGTGTTAATAATATTATTGAAAGTAATATGAAAATTTGTTCTAAGAAATTACATTATATATTGAAATTATTTTGTGAAAAGAAGGAAAATGGAAAAAAAAATCTCTCAGCAAAATATAACTTACTATTTCTAAACTTGAAATTGTATATTTAAGAGAGAAAAAACAGTGATGGTAAAATTGGTAGTAGAAAAACAATCGTCCTTATCATTAATCGGCTCAGCCGATTAATCGGCCGATTATCAACAGCCGATTAATCGGTAATCGGTAATCGGCCAATTTGCTTATCGGTGCATCCCTAATAGCTATATCATCTAATGGAAACATATATTAAACATAATTTAAAAATAGCAAAACTGTCTCTAAATTGTCAAATCCTTGCACAAAATTTACCAGATAAAGGAATTGTTTGGTTGTTCTCATTGGTTTTTTAATCGGGATGCACCTATGTGAAATCAGTTAATGCTATTACATTTTGGTTAATCAATTACAGTAGTTTTATTAGTAACATATTGCTATTCATTTAAACTTGTGCTTCCACAATCATTTCTTATTACTATTACAGCTTTTAAGTTAGTAGAATATAATTACAGAAAATTTAAATTATTATTGCTTTACATTGGCAAACTATCTGCTCACCATAGGCAGCTTGCAAATAATAACAGTTTGGAGTTTAATTAAGACGAGTTTGGAGTTTAATTTTTTTTTATTAGTTCATATATGTTTTCTTCTGTAATTCAAAAGAGTTTTTCTTTCTTAGTGACAGTATCTGCCGCTGATCTCCAGGCATATCAAATTAGAACTGGGGCTTCAACGCCAACTGGATTGTCTCAAAATGTTGTATCCAATATTCAGACTATTCAAAACCCTCAGCAAATAGCAGAAGAGGCTTCTCGCAAAAGAGAGCTGAGGCTTTTGAAAAACAGGTAAGCATTATATTCACGTGTATATTTTAACTAAAATTTCAGGTTGTATAAAGTCTTAATTATTTATATAAAAAAAAAAAAAGATGTCATGTTCATTACAAATTGAATGGCAGAACTTGAATGTCTTATCTTTTATTGGTCTCTTAGAAATTATTGTAGGTCCCTGTGTCAGGATACATTATTCTGTTGCTTTTCAAAACTTGTCAAATACTTTTCAAAAAAAATTCCTACCTTCACTCTGACCTCAGTTGATCGCATCAACAATGTGCTTTTCTGCCGGAGAAAATGCCACTAACACATCTTTTTTAGAACGTTATTCCAGCTGTGTACAGAATCCCATATCTTTCCTAACTTGGTAAAGGTGTGATATTTTATGGGATAAGTCTATGTTTTGTACCTAATTCTTCAATTTTGTTAGTAAATAATTAAATTGTTTAATTATAACAATACTAGTCTCTTTTTTACATAAACTATTGACTATGTTGTTTCTGATTCCATTTTTAAATTATATTAATGAAAGCATGCACTACAAAAGAAAAAAAGTAACATTGCCCACTTTTCAATCAAATTACCTAAAACTAAAACTAATGATTGCTAACGTCTGCCTTTGTGGCACTCCTTAGACTTATTTTTCTGTATGTATAATGTGCATTGTATATCCCAACAGTATCCCTCAAAGAAGACTGAGTTTTTGCATGAAATAAAAATTAGACATGATTAAAAGCTATCTGCAAATTTCACTGTACCATATTTTAATGGTAGCTGCCTTTTCATTTTATTCACATTTTTCCCCAATTAATGTCAATCATTTAATTAACACAGTTCAATAGTTTAATACTACATGCATGAATTCTACAGTGTATATAGCAAAAGCTTGACCTAATGTCACTCCATTACTAATTAAAGAGCCCAAAAATATAAATAAACAGTGTATGAATGGAATAATTACATGGCAATAATTCTTGCTGAGCAATGTGTCCTTATTTAACTTTTGGACTGAAATGAATGAAATAAGTATTGTGCATGATAACTTTAGTAAAAATACCATAGTGCAACAAAACACATTCAAAAAATTAAACACAAAAGTGTAAATTAGTCAAATCACTATCTCTTGACTGTCTAAAAATCTGACATACTCCCAGTGTTATTCTCAATTCTGATCAGTTCAGGTTAATGGGCAATTTTTGCATTTTCCTGTTGGTCAACGTGCTTTATGCATACATGTGATTCTTTAGCCAATTGGCGGAAATCAGCCAATTTGACTGGCAAAACATAGTTCCGTCCATCTACTGATCTGCCTTAAAAATTTTCCATCCGCTCTAAAATTGTCATTCCATTTTCAGTTTCCACGATCTCTCTATGAAGATAATGGAGGCGACGGCTATCCACATAGCTTTAAAAGGGAGCATTCTTCGTTTACTTGGTTTTGGTTAGAAATTTCAATTTGAAAAGAAAAATAAAATAAAATAAAACAGTTAGAGAAATCAAAATGATAAAAGTTAAAAATAAAACATTATGATAAAATTTTTTACTAAATGCATTTAATAGCACTTTTGCCCATCAAACCAACCAGTCACAACATGTCAAATATTTTCAGCCAAATTCTTTTGAAAGTAATCCCGAAAGTACCCCCCCCCCCCCATCGAATATACCCTCCCCCCCCCCTATTCGTCTGAATGAAAATTTATCTTAAATCCCGAATATACCTAATCTTAAATCTCGATTATAACCCCCCCTCTCCTGAAATGTATCTCTTTGGTTTTGAAAAGGAGGGGGGTTGCTATCGGGATTTTACAGTATGTTGATGTCTAAATTTTCATATGACAGAAAATCTAATTTTCATATCACCTTGGTCAATTTATTGTATACCATTTAATTTTTTTTTCTTCTATTATTTATTTTCTTTACAATGGAATCATTAATTATTAAAAGTGAAGACTGATATAAATATTAGTTATATTAATATTTTACATATTAGATTATTGCCATTTTTATATTATAAAACTGAATCTTCAGCAATTGTATTTTTTTCTGTAAATATTAATAAAGAAGAAATCTTTGTTGAACTTTTTAGATTTTTTTAAAGTAGTTATAAACTGAGGAAAATTCTGCTACAATGAACTTCAAGAGATCACAAGTTTTGTTCATTGTAATGAAATCCAAGTACTATAATGGCAATTAAATTGAGACAGATAATAAATTTTGTTGTTGCGGGATTTACTGTATTTGAGAAAACATGGCTGTCAGTTTTTGAAAGGGTAAACCAAATTAAATAATCAGCCAGTAAACCTAACTAATCCTACCAATTATACTGTTAATTTTACTTGTTTATTTATAGTCTGTGGGACAAAGGCATAAAAGATGCTTAGAAACATGGTTTCGTTTGCCAACTTTGGGGACTACAAAATGTGATATTTTTCTGAACCAGTGTAGTCTACAGATGAAAAAAACACAATTTTCCCAAAAAAATACTGTCTCATTAATTTTTCAGCTCATTGAAAATACATGACAAAATAGGTGAAAATGAAAATCTAGGGCAGATAATTCTGCAAAATATCAAATTTATGAACATATATCAATCTGCATACATAGATAGACAGATAGATACTGTTTGATATTTTATCCGGCAACCTTCGTCGAATTTGCGCATGCGTCAGGTCTCTACTAATCTTATCAAAGTAGGGATGATAGTCACAAGAAAGATAATGAAGTTGAGGGGATTTTTCTTTTTTTGTTTTGTTTTTCATTTGACTTGTTTATTTGTTGTGTTGGTGTGCCTCCCCTCCCTTCCTTATCAGGTCTAGGGGAAATGAAAATAATATTGAACTAAGTAGAAATGCTGCTATGGTGCATTTTCGTAACTAAGCTGTCACCCTTTTCAAAATAGAATCGTTCAACGGTGCTGGGTGCAGCTTTCGCGGTCGGACAATAAATATATAGTATTAACAAAAAAAAAAGTAAACAAATATCAGTAAATAATTTTTAAATTTAAATAAGCATTTGATATTAAATAAAAGTATAAATACCTTTGTGTTATGAAAAAATGAAATTAAAAAAACGTATTAATGCACAAATAAGTAGGAAACGGCATACGCGTGTTTCGGCGTTGAAAGGAACACCTTTTTCAATGCAATAAATGCGAGCTTTATGGATGAATTTCTTTATCAGATTTATCAAATACTAATTCTAAGTGAATTTTAATGATTAGAAAAATCATTTATGACCAGCTGCTGCCACAAGACACATGTACCTGTACCTTTATGTATATCTCTTTGAAGAACAAGGAGTTATCTTTGATTATCTTTGAAGGAAAAAGAGCATGCATTGAAGATGTGGTTTTGTACATTGTCTAGTGTAATGGAAATAGTGTTTCACTGGATTTCAATGCTGCCAGTATTTATAATGTACCACGTTACGATGAACTGGGATCATTGATTAAATTTTTCGAACATCAGTGATGAATATTGTTTCACAGTTCTCTTGTTGAGAATCAAAATTTAGAAGTAGTGATACATCACATATAAATTTTAACTTAAATACCAAGTAACGAGCTTCATCAACTGAGCGGAAATATCTATACATCAACTGAGGATAGCCGTACAGTGAACAACAATAACAAATACTTGATCTTGAATCAACGACTCATTCTCTTCCCACGAAGAAAAAATTTTGTTGGATTCAGTTTAGACTGCATTTATAACAAATTTTTATTTTGTTAAGCACAGCAGGTGACGCAGTCGGTGAAGACCTGCAATTCCAATAATGTGGAACAAAAGTCCTTCATTACCTTATGCCTTAGCAATGGTGTAGATATTTTTTTAATTTTAAATATGATTAAATACCCATTAGTGGACAGATAGCATCAGCTGCAAAAAAAAAAAAAAAAAACTGCTTCATTGCTAGAGCAGAAATGAAAACTTTAAGGGTCTGAAATGTTTATCAATACAGTACTATAGAACTTTTAGATGCATGAAAAGCGTACAAAAAAGGTAAATCTTGTCAATCCTTCCTTTGTTTTTTAATTTCAGTTACCTGTTTGCTCTATGACCTGATCTATCGTTAGAACTACAAAATCCATTAATAGTTTATATATATCAGCAACAACTTTACCAACACTTATTCACTGTGAGCATACGGATGTATCACACGCAAATCTAGTATTTCATGTTAATAAAAGGGTAAATGCAGAGCGTAGTTGATACGATCATAAGTAAAAGAACAATGCACTATTTTTCAACAGCAGCAGGGTGTATTATAATATTTAAGAATAAAATTCCATGCAAAGTTATAAAAGTCATACAAAATTAACTTAAAGTATCGTCTGTTATCAAAAAAGTAGTAATGTTAAAAAGGAAAAAGATTTAACATGAAAACAAGAAAATGAAACTTACTTTAATTTTTAATGTATCGTCTGCTAATGATTAATTTTAAGGTATTTGTGCTGTGTCTTGGCATCAGATTTGTTGTTTATGTTCTTAAGATTTTGTTCTCAGTGAATGTCTTTTGTGCAGTAAAATCTTCCCCAAATTTTGTACTTAACAATGTATCTGTGATATATATCGCCATTATTTATGTGCTCTCCGAGTACGCAACATATCTATATGCCGGTTATAGTGTACTGAACGAAACCCCGAGATTAAAAGCAAGCGGAAGTGTGGAGTGATACAGTTTAATGGTTTTTTTTTTTTTTTGAGATTGAATTACAAAACGAATAAAGTACGTATATTATAACGTATTAATGTATTTTGCAGCGTAAAATCGTATGAAATTGAAAAATTAAGGTAGAAAAACTGTTTATTAAAATTTTGGATTAGGAATAATTTATGCAATAGCTCCACCTATAGAAAACTTTGTTTGTGATAGAACAAGGCTCTACTAGATTTCGCTATGAATAGGGCCAACAGAAATATAGTTCCTATTTCAGTTACTAATTAAAACTTAATGAGACACTTCCAGCTTGGGAACATTGGATTTTTAGATTGAGTACATCAATATTAATCGATTTCAAGCAAGTTCCCGTAGTCCCAGAGATTGGTAAACGAACTTGAATGATATCGGTGCTTGGCCCACAGACTATTACTTGTTTTGCTTTTTTTATGTGATTACATTTTGAATTTTTTCTATAGGGAAGCAGCAAAAGAATGTCGAAGGAAGAAAAAAGAGTACATCAAATGCTTAGAAAATAGAGTAGCTGTGCTGGAAAATCAAAATAAAGCTTTGATTGAAGAACTGAAATCTCTAAAAGAACTCTATTGCCAAAAGAACGACTAACAGCTTAATAGTTAAAACCATGCTGAATGCAATCCTACATGTGTGTTTTTTTTCTTTGAAGCCAGTTTTTAATCATCTTGGCTGTTCTTTGGCCACAGTGAGTCCCTTTGAAATATTTAGACATATGTTTTTTTACAGGTTTTGCCTTGTGCCAAACATAAAAATGACAGACCAACGGAAAATTTATTACACAGCCACTATTTAAGTTGATTAATTTGATGCATTTCAAGGCTGAAGCGCATTCATTCTTATTTTTAAGTTAGTAATCTTTTAGAACATTAAAACTGTTGCTTTTTCATTTACTGTTTCAAAAAACTATGCTATCCTCTAAACACCGCAGTTAACGGCTTATGACCTCAAGTTATTAAAATTTAAAAAAGAGAATATATATTTGCCAGTCATTTTCTTTTATTCTCAAAACTTTACATTTCTCAAAATTTGAGATTTGGAAGTGACTCTTTTTTTAAATACTCTTACATTCTGCTGTTTTTCCCTGTGCTAGAATTTGTCCTAATTGAATTTCAGTTTTTAATTTGACTAATAATTTTTAGTTTATTAGAAAGTTTGTATTTTTATTACATGAAAAGTTGTACATCTTAACAGGTAGTAAAATATCACAGCAAATCATACTTATTTGCTTCTTAATTTGAGTTTTGCTTGCAAAAACATATAGAATAATAGCTATCTGATTACTTTCATGCAATGCATTGTTTAGTTGACTCTTGATATCTCAAAGACTTGAATAGACAGTTCTGAAGACTAAAGTGAGTTTTATTGGTCAGGAAAGTCTTTCATGCACATTTGTTACAATTAAAGTAAGTATTTAGATTTTAGTTAAATTTTGTGCAGCAGATTTATTTCAACATCTTATTTCATATTAAAACTTTATTATTTTTTAATATGTACATAAAAGATCTTTTTTTGTTTTCTAATTATCAAATAATAATTTCAAATTCAGAAATAGAAGTTTTCTTAATTTTATAACTATGTTTATACAAAAATTATGTTTTATAACTTTTTCTTTTGTAACGAAATGTGTTTCAAATTACTAAATTTATATTTTAAGATAATTTTCTAAAAACAAAAAGAGAAAAAAGATTTGTTTCATTTGATCAGTGAAAGCAGTTTTAATGTTCTGAATGATGTTTTTCCTGTTTAAATTAATAGCATGTATTTTAGCGCTGTTCAACATGGTTAATTCAAGCAATTGAACATTGTTTGAATAACGTTAAGCAGGTTTTTTGTGGCAATAGACAGTTTATATATTGTAAATAGCCAAAGCTTTTCTACTTTTTTCTTCCTTTTTTTTTTTTAAATCCCTTGTGTGTTGGGGTTGAAAATATTTGCCAATATGTAATGCCTTGAAAGTTGCAAGGAATATTCATTGAACATAAATCTGTATATTTGTCGAATATGCAGTGTATTATAAATGCCTATTTTATACATTTATGTATAAAAAAAGCCCTATGTTGTTAAAGCTATTAGTTTCATTCACGATTGAAAATTTTAAATTTCATGAATAAAGAAGAGTATCATCATGGAATATTTTGCATATCATTGGATGAAATTATATTCATTCATACCATGCATTTAAAAAATATTTCCATTAATTGAACCTTGCATTTAAAATCCTCATATTTCGAAATCACTTTCCAAAGTTGGATGCCCAAGACCAGTAGAGATAAATTGCATTGTGGTTCTCATCATATCTCAGTATTTCCAAGATTTTTAATCACATGATGATGAAACCACTTTCTCTTGGGCATCATATGTCCGACATTGAACGCTTAAGCATAAATGTGTGTTTTCTATTTGTACTGTAAACCTGTATGTGATGTGCATGTAGAACATTCTAGAATATTTTGTACATACTTACATCCTTTAATAAGCGTTTTGGTCATCCATTTTGGAAAGTGATTTGTTTTGGGCGAATGTATATATTTTTGCACTATTTCATACGGCATTTTGGCAACTCTTTTGATATTTTCTTTTGCAACAGCGTTCATCATGTGGATAATATAGCTTGGAAAAGTGAGTATGAGAACCACAATGCAGATTATCTCTACTGTTTTCTATTTTTTTGTAAGTATTTTAGAACTTCTCAATTGTTCATTATTGATTTTGTATGAATGTTATGTTTAAAATAATTTATCAAATTTTTCAGTTTTTTTCCCCATGTATGATGTTTTATCAGTGATTGTGGAGCTTAATTGCAAAATGTTAAAATTGTTTTGTTAATAACTTAAATGAAATATTAAGCTGTAGTTTATGCATGATATTGTTTCTGTCATAATGTCACATGTAATTAATGTAAAGTAATTTTTTTTTCCTTTTGTGCATTATATGATATTATTTTTTTGTATTAACAATATGATCATTAATGTAATTCCAAATGATTTTATTCAGACTAATGAAAATTTAAAGTTTCTGTACATAGTTTTTAATTTACATAACTGCTTTTTTTTTAATACTAATTTATCTAAATGTTATGTTGAACAATGAATAAAAAATTTTGCTATTCTTATATTTTTGCTTTTAATCGCCATTTTATGTGAAGTTAAAAAAATATATATTTAATGGCTATATTTTCAAGATATCTTACAACATTACAAATCAAAGGACAAGGACACATCATTAAATGTCAAGAGTAACTAAGTGGAATTAGTAATTATATGCATTTACTTTTGTTTAAAATTTTGGATACAGTTTCTTGAAATATCAACTTACTGTGGAAAATAAAGTATGCTTACAGTAGTTAAGCAAGAAATTATATAGTTGATGACTATTCATAAGTGTTACAAAACTCGATTGAAACTAAAGTTATGTGAAATATATGCATTAAATTTTTTTTTTTTTTTCATGAATAAAAAAAAATGAAACTTGCGAAACATATCCGATCACCCCAAGTCTCAGTCCCAAAATGCGATTCAAATGGTTTATAGCCTTGGTACCCAACCTATAGCTCGCGAAGCGGATCCACGCAGCCTGTTATTTTGTTTCATGTTACAATAAAAAAAACACAAAACACGGTTAATGACAATAATGCGAATTTGGTATCTAAATACTCAGATATTGGTTTTCGAAAAGCAGACATATTTAATGAAAGAAGGATCAAGTAATCATAACAACAATTGTTAGTTTTTAAATTTCTTTGTTTTTCCATATTTTCCCATGTTATTTACAAAAATTTTTAATATTTTGAAATTTTATTTGTGTTTTCGTTCACAATTTAATATGAGATGCAACCCTCGAGTAGAAAAAGGTTTGGCACCACTGGTTGATAGCATTTAAAAATCAATTTATATTCTTTGTAAAGAACATTCTAAGCTCTAAAAAATAATAAATCCAATGTTCTCAAAACTAAAATGTTGACAACTTCATACGTATTTCACTACCAGCAAAGTATTTTTAATTGCCTTTCCTGAAAAGTAATGGATTAAATTGTTTCATTTATGTTTGGTTTTCATCATAAAATAAAAATAGTAATTAAAAAATACAAGCTTTAATGTACTAGTGCAATTGAAAACATAAATATGTTTATCATGCAGTCAGTTCTAGTATATGTTATGCACTTTTGAGCTCGCAAATCTTCGTCTGTCGGCGATATTCATTATACAATATCGCTCTAAGTTAAAATATCATTTTCTTTACATCAGTATTAGTACCTCATATGCTCTTTGTAAGAAAAGCAGTCGAAAACTTTGTACAATTAATGAAGTTAAAAATGCAAGACAATGTGTCTACAAGTACAAATAAAAGGTTTAAAACGAGTTAGAAAACTAGTTTTCTAACTCTTTTTAAACCTTTTATTTGTACTTGTAGATACGTTGTCTTACATTTTTAACTTCATATGCTCTTGCTTGAAATAAAATCTTTCCAATTTCTTTCATGGTTTTTGTGTGTATTTCAACCACATATGAGTACGCAATACTGAAATAGGTTTTCAAGAAATGCATTTTAGTACGTAAAACTATTTAAGAGTTACAGAAAATCTTACATTGAAAACTTTTATCTAAAATGAGATATGCATTGGACAAAACATAATAAAATTTACTGAATTTGCTTTGTAAACTTTTGGGAAGACAATAGAGTTTCAATTTACAGTGTCTCAAAACTGGAATTTTAGACTTTTGCTTAAACAATATATGTTTATTATTATCATTTTAATCTCCACACATCTGATTTAAAACTAATGATGTAAAAAATTGCCTTAATACTTTCAAATGCTATAACACACATTCAGAAATAAATTTGTATGATCGTAAAAAGCCATTTTCTAGTTTTTGAAGTATGAAAAGTGATAAAATTGTAGAATATAAATGTTCATTGATCAATTAATTCAAAATTTTTGACTCACTTATGAATTTTTTGAAATTACATTATTTGTTTTCATCTCTATTGTGAAAGAAACTGCAAAATCTGAAATTTATGTTATTATCTTTGTGAACCGTGAACATTTGTAAATTCCATCCAATACTTCGAATTTTCTACAGCAATTTATTTGATTTAGTCCTGAAATTGCTCAAAGAAATATGTTTACTGTTTAATATTTGTTAAAATTTGTGTATATTGTACAAAAAATAAAATGAGCTGAAAGCAAGTTATTGAGTTTTTTCTCTATTACATGTTAAGCATTTACACTGCTCGACATTGAAAATGCAACACCAAGAAGGAGTGGTCAGCAATTGATGAAATTTGGTAAGAAGACAGAGACAGCGTGGAACAATAAGTGATATTTATTTCAAAATAAATAAGCAAAATTTAGAGCGAGGACGGCGTCGGCTCAGTAAGAAGTAGGACCACCGCGGACAGCGATGCACGAAGAAACACGTCTAGGCATGGAATCAATAAGCCTGCGGATGGTGTCCTGAGGGATGGCACTCCATTCCCTTTCAACCATTTGCCACAGTTTGTCCTCTGAACGAGGCAGTGACAGGTTCTGCAAACGGCGTCCAATTACGTCCCACACATGTTCGATTGGTGACAAGTCAGGAGAGTATGGTGGCCAGGAAAGCATCTGTACACCTCGTAGAGCATGTTGGCTGATTCGAGCACTGTGAGGCCGGGAGTTATCCTGTTGAAAAATTGCATTTGGCAGACCCTGAAGGTAGGGGATTGTCACCGGCCGCAGTACATTATCTACATATCGTTGGGCCGTCATAGTGCCCCGAATACGAACTAGAGGTGATACGGAATTGTATGCAATAGCGCCCCAAACCATTATGCCACGTTGTCGTGCTGTGGGGCGTTCCACAGTTACTGCCGGATTTGATCTTTCTCCACGTCGACGCCACACACATATGCGATGACTATCGCTGGACAAACAGAAGCGGGATTCATCTGAGAACACTACGGTTTGCCATTCTGCCATTCACGTCGCTCTGGTCCGGCACCATTCCAAATGTTGGAGTCTGTGCTGTGAGGTCAATGGCAGTCTTCTTAGCGGGCGCCATGATTGCAGGCCACGTGCAACCAGTCGACGGGAAATGGTTCTGGTCGACACAGGAACATCCAGGGTACCTTGCACGTGCTGCAGAATCGACGTACAAGTGACTTGCGGGTCCACCACAGCTTGTCGGTGAATCCGTCGATCCAAGCGGTCTGACGTCACTCTGGCTGCACCTGCACCCCTCAATGTGGCTACATTTCCTCTTTCCAACCATCTCCGACACAGCCGATGCACAGTGCTTGCATCCATGTGGGTATCAGCTGCAATTTGACGTATGGACCAACCTCCCCTTCTCAGTCCGATCACCGTACCCCTTGTAAAGTCGTCTATATGCTGGAAGTGTCTTCGTTGATGACGGCGTGGCATTTCCTCCTATCACACGTATCCTTCGAGACAAAAACCAAATTTCTCCGATAATTAGTCTGGCAGAAAAACCAACATGACCATAGCCCACTTTTCAACTTCATTCTCTTATATCTTACTTCACGTGCGTCGGAGAGCTGCGCATTTCATATCATTTGCATAACTCAGTGACGTGCGTCTACGGTAAAATTTGCATGAATTTCTGACCACTCCTTCTTGGTGTTGCATTTTCAATGTCGAGCAGTGTAAGTATAATTGATACGTATTGTTTAAATTATTTACTGTAAATGCAAATGAAACACCAAATGCATTTTTATTATCAGTTTTATAAATGGTTTACAAGAAACTAATTGATTCAACTAATAAAAACCAAACACTGGCTCCGTTGAAGTATTCCAACTCTGTTGTTTTACCCTTTTTTCCCAAGAATAAAGTCTTCAAATCGCCAAAACTTTTAGAAAGTTTACTTTTTCTGTCGCCTTATTTCCTCTAAATAAACTAAACTAAAATTTTTGCATCTATTCAGGGCTTGACGGATGGGATATTTATAGTATGTCCTGTTAGTGAGAATTGTCATGCATAGGACATATTCAACGTTCTCTCAAATCCTATATATTATGTCTCTAGCCTGTTTTCTTTACCACACCAGATCTTCCTGATCTCCATATCAAATTCCATGATTTACCCTTCATCTGAAAGCTTATAGTGTCGGCTATTGACGAAAAATAGACTCAATGCCTAAATTTTTCTTTTTTTTTTCGGGGGGGAGGGAGGGGGTCAAAAAAACACCGATTTATCTGCTTTTTATGTCTTATGACTTTAATGCGTAGCATCTGAAACTTAAGACGCAATATAGTGGTTGATAGAGCTTCATGCTTATTATGGGTGGGGTTCGAATACAAATCTGATCCAAAAAATATTTTAATAATTTTTTCCTTTAGCAGAAAACTTTCCATCATCATATACTTCATGAAGCTTCAAAAGTAAGGCATCAATTTAAAGATTCCCCCCCCCCCCATCAGCAAAAAATGATCAAGACACTCACAATTTTGCTGTTATTTAAAAAATTTTTTAAAAAAACGGGGTTTTGCTTTCCTTCTGTCAAGTGCGAATGCTTTCGCATGGGTCTGCTAGTTCCGTGTAAAAGAACATGTAAATTATTTATTTAAAAAAAAAAAAAAACAGAATTTCAAATGTTCCTCTATTGCACAGCATTGTTAGTCCTGCAATTATGATTTCGATTTTTCTTCAGCCAAAATTATTCATGGTGCGTTCTTCAATTTACGATTTAGATTTTTTGGGGATCTTAATATATTCAGAAAGATTGGGACTCAATAGTTAAGGATTTGTCGAGCATGTCCCCTTTCCTTAGCATTTGGAAACTTTCCTCAGTACAGATGTACTTGTTGTTCCGATGGTGTAATTGTAATCGCTTGTTGTTCCCGCCACTTGAGGATTATTTTATTTACTTCTGTTTGTCGTTTTCATTTCTCAATCACTTGACCATTTGAAGTTAAAAAATCAACGTAAATAAGGTAGAAAGGTTTTTTTCTACCTTATTTGTGCTTTATTTACGTTGATTTTTTAACTTCAAATATTGTTCAGCACAAAGCTTATTTGATCATTTTTCATTCACCATTTTTTAGACTAGAGTTTCTCTTAACTTTTTTACTCCGTGGACCCCTTGCCGAGATCTCCAGTTTCTTGTGGATCCTCTTCCTAAGGGTTTTTCTCCGAAACTAGTCATGCAGTGTAATAATAGAACTGAAGCATTCTAAAACCGCGAATTAGATGGTTAAGTTCTATTATTACAGTGCCTAGAAGGAGTAGTGTGCCGAACGCCGTAGTTTTCCCCTGCCGATCGTGAGGTCAAAGTTGTGGAAATCCGCTAGAGGGCAGTGCGGTCTGCTGCCAGGCTGGTTTTCTCGGAGTTTATCATTAGTAGGTGCGGGATTTCGCTTTAATTTCTTTCTGTGTTGAGTTGTTTCACCGCAATTTTCGAAAATTTTACGAAGGAGCATTGTCATGTTTTAATGAAGACTTTGAAGTTTCAGATCAAGAGATAATTTGCTTCATTTAATTTCAGAGCAGGGTCCAAAAGTGTATACGAACCATGCAAAGAAAACTTTTCCCGTTTCAAAGCTCCCGAAGATGAGGGCAAACTTACAAAATGAAACTCTTTTACACCCTTACAAAATTTAAATCGTGTTGTCGGCGCCTACACCCCCTCCCCCTGCTTCATCACTCTTCCTACAATAAATTGCTAGAATATCAAGATGACCGATAGCTTTTCTATACAGCGAATCAAATGTGCGGACATAGCCATGGATGCTAATGCAGACCCCCCCCCCCCCCCTTTGCGATGTTATGGAGCTTACTAAAAATGCTACCAGCGTTTTTTTTTTTTTGTATAAAATGGAACATTTTATGTATTGAAAATAAAAAGTTACTGATGTAGTCTGCACCATGTCCCTATCCTCATCGGCATCCGTACTTTAAATTTAGCTGCAATAAATAGATGGAAAATATGGATGATGGCTTTCCTTTACTGCAGGTGCTTATATTAAGGATCGACCGATGGCGATTGTTGGCCGATTGCTCAAAGACGGCCGATGGCCGATGTACCCATGCATTTTTTTTTTTTTTTTGTATAAAATGGAACATTTTATGTATTGAAAATAAAAAGTTACTGATGTAGTCTGCACCATGTTCCTATCCTCATCGGCATCCGTACTTTAAATTTAGCTGCAATAAATAGATGGAAAATATGGATGATGGCTTTCCTTTACTGCAGGTGCTTATATTAAGGATCGACCGATGGCGATTGTTGGCCGATTGCTCAAAGACGGCCGATGGCCGATGTACCCATGCATCGGCCACATTAGCATCTGCCACCGATGCCGATGGCCGATGGTAATGGCCGTTGGCAAAAAAGAAAAAAAAAAGATTATCAGAGATTTGAAGAATTATTGATTCATTTCATTCTACTTCCTTTCAAAGAAACAAAAGAGTTGTAATCATTAAAGCCTTCAATGATGAAAAAAATCCAAGGATCTCCCACAAACCGCCCTTCTTCGCTCCCCCTTATCAACAAAGATCGCTCGATTACTCGTTTGGTATTGAGTATCTCTTGGCAAAATTAAATTCCTAGTGAAGTTTTGCATCGAGTCGAGCCCAGGTGCCTCCAATTTTTAGGGGAAGCTGAGCTTTAAAATGCTCTTGGTAATGGCATTCCGCCGATAGTGGTTCCTAATGAATGAATGGATGCCGGTTTTCGAGGAATGCACGAGGTCTGCAATGTGGTTAGTTGCCAAAGCAGTTGTTGGAAGCAACAACAACAACAATGAAAATATTTATAATTTTATTTATTTATTTATTTTTGTATTTTATTTTATTTTTAAATTAAAAAAAAACATCGGCTTTCGGCATCGGTTTTTCACGGCCGATGGGCCGATTATTTTTCATAATCAACATCGGCCGTCGATGCCGATGCCGATGGAAAAAACATTGCACCATCGGCGCCGATGCATCGGCCTGACCGAACCTCAGCCAATATGCATTCCTTTACTGCAGATGGTTAAGCTATGGGTGCCTCCAAGCATAGACGGCTCGTACAGGGAGGCGACTGCCCTCTCACTTTCCAGAGTTTAAAGTTAATAATCGACTGCAAAATAATTATCAATATATTTCACGAATATAAAAAACAAAAATTCCAAGAAATGGACCTTCTCCATATTATTACGTAATCATGCATTGCGCGTTATTGATCGAAAAAGAGCGCTCTCTTTTTTTTTTTATCAAGACCAGTTGTCGAGCAAACCCCTAGTCTAGTACTCCCAAAGGTATCGATTCACTTGGAGGACTTTGTGACCACGAGCTTTTTTGTTAACGTCCTCCAGTAACCATTAGTGAAGACAGTGGATCTTTGCTTGGTTGGAATCAAACCCGGGACCCACCTGTTAAGAGTCGGATGCTTTACCGTTCGTGCCACTACGGCCCCAGCTTTTCCATACTGCAGATCCTAATAAACAGCTGGTTTACCTAAGTGTACCCCCCACCCCCAAAAGTGATAGACACACCCCCTGAGTCCTCCTAAGTCAGAAAGAGCTTGAATAGTCCACGGTGCATTGCATTGTCACTTGTACGACCTAGGCATAGATCAGAATGGTAGGAGTGAAGTCTCCAGCTGTTTTTACCTATGGTAACTGCTAGCGATCGGCCATTGGACTTTCGGCCAACCAAACTAACGAACACTTCAGATATTTCTAACTTTTCCGAGTGTAAAAATTTGTTTTGTTGTGGTGACTATGATTAACCTATTTAAATTTTTTAAAATTTACTGCTAATTCAACCCATTTATGTGGTATGAGCAACTATGTGTTTATGTGCTATTGTAAAATAATTTTTTTTTTTTTTTAATGCCGAGCAACAGTTTTAATGCCATCAGACTTCTACAGACGAACGAGCTTTCAAGTTATAGCTAAGTTGATGCTTAGATTTAAAAAAAAAATCATTTCAATATTTTTTTTCTAAAACCTTTTCCAAGGAAAATATTTCTCTCCTTCCTCATATATGAATCAGAATTAAAGTATTCTTCTTTTTCTTTTTTTACTCGTAAAATGAATATTTCATTTGTAAAGTTTTCAATTTTCCAGTGAATTTGAAAATAGTCAGCTAGTTTTTAAGCCATAAACAGTGTAAGTAAATAAATAACCCGTAGTTATCCGAAAATAACTGATTTCAATACACAGTTTTGTTGCTTTTATTATTATTATTTTTTTTTTCAAAGCAAGATACACAAATTCGAGTGCCGAACATAATAATGTAAAATGCTAGGGCAACTCTCTAAAAAAATGGTTTTACAGTTTGAAAAAATTATATTAATTTTAAAAAATGCTTTAGAAGAGCTACTAATATTATTAAAAAGAATTCATGTAATGTTTGTGTGGCTTAAAAAAAAAAAAAAAAATAAATGAACACGCGTGCAACAAATCAAATTCATTCAACAATTCATCTTTTTTCGTTAAAATTAGGTAAGTTCGTAAAACGCGGCTTTTAAATCACGAAATTAGCTTGTTTTTCGCTGATTTAACACGAGACTGAATGTAAATCCAGACCGGGGAGTTGTGCGCAGCGCCATCTGGCTTTTTCCACCGAACTGGCTTCACTTTTTCTCCCTCGAACGGCACACTACTCCTTCTAGGCACTGTACTATTATAGATGTTCCAAAACAACCAGATGAAAGCAAGATATATGAAAAAATAACAAGATTAACTAGAAATATACCCACTTTCAATATTGATTTTTTAAACAATCAAAAACTTCTTAAATGCCTGAAAATTGTGTAAAAATTCAGTTTGACAGTTTTACTCCACAGTAAAAAAACTAAAATTGAAGTTAAAAAAAACATGAAGAGAAAAATGTAACCTTTTTACTCATACTTTCACAATAATAATGGCACAAAACTTCAGTCATCTAATTTTTTTACATAGACAAGGGGGAAAAAGGAGTTTTTAGTGAGAGGGATGAGTTTGGTGCATCGACAGCGAATTTTTAATATTTGCCTCCGATGAGGGACTGTCAGTCTGTTTCTTATTTTGTTAGAGAATCGGTCACTGAACATAAATTTGTTTCCACGATGCATGAAGATGCAAAAGCCTACAAAAATGAACTTGCGATATTTCATACGATAGGATAAGTTACAGATACAGGCGCGCACCCAGGAGGGCCCTTAAGCCTCCCCCCTCCCCTGTGACAAAACGGTACTTGAAAGCCTTAAGCAACAACATTTCAAATTTTTCCACGGTGTCGGAAATAATTCAAGTCATAAATAGCTCAATACATACTGCTCCTAAAAACCAATGAAATAACAAATACACATTCGTATAAAATATATCTTGTCCTTCTTAAAGTCTAGGGGACAATGCGTTCTTACCTGTAACCCCCCCCCCCACGCCCCCCATACAATCTTCGAGAAAACAAGGCATTGTTTTCAGTCAGATCTTTCATTGCACAGGCGCATGAGGCAACATTTTTACTGAAGCCATAATCTTCTGTATTTCAAACTATCAAAGGCATTGGAAGGAAATTGAAACTTTCACTATAGCAAACTGGAAAAACAAAATATTACATATTTATTTCAAAACAATCAACTTAAAAAACGTTTTCCTATTTTCTTTGAAATAAATAAAAAGAAGGAATCTGAGAAAGTGGGAGGGTGGGAGAGGGAAGTTGCTGACCTCACATAATCCCATTCTTTCTTTCGATGTTGAAGTTAGCATTAATAGTAGTATTGGAGCTTCAAGTTTTGAAAAATTCCGGGAGTAACTGATTTCCTCATAAAAGATCGTCCAAAGTTTAGTTTTTGAAACACGAATTTCTAAAAATTTCCGGAGGTGAAAAACGAGCTACATTATCGAAGATGGCAGACAGCTTTCTTAAAACTTCAATTTCAAAAAATAAAAAAAGAAGCCCCCCCCCCCCCTCCGACACCAAAAAAAAATGTGGTGAAAGATCTTAGACTTCGTTTTTGGAACTTAAATCTCGAATAATTGCAGGTACAGAGTATAGGGACCGATTTACACACCTGGGTCCCCCGGGCACTGATAAACAAGGTGCCCCCTCAACACAGTTCAACAAAAAAATAAATATAATAAAAAATCCATTTTCTGATTTAAATATTCATTGTATTTGTATGAAGACAAAATTTAGAATTAATTTTTGTAAAATAAGGACATTTTTTGTCAGCCATTTCTCAAATCCTTTAAAACCTTTTAGTTGGAAGCCCCGAACACGGGTCCTTCAAAAAAAAAAATCTAATGACAGATATTTGGTGCCTTTTTTGTTGGGGGCCCCGGGCTCGGGCCCCAAATTTCCTGTCGGAAATTTTGCCTGCCCATTTCTTCGATTTTTAATTACTGTAAAGGCCTTTTTATTCGCGAGGCCTTAATTTTCGCGATTTTCGCGAGCCCTTCGTAATCGCGAAAATTTAGGCCTCGCGAATTTTTTTTTTACTTTGGACTTTTTCAACTTTCGCTTCTGTACATGCAAAATTCGCGAAATTTTCGGCCCGCGAAATCACCGATATATTCATTTTCGCGAAAATTACGGCCCGCGAAATTAAAGGCCTTTACAGTACGCTGTTTTCCAGATCGAAACAAATCAAAAGAGTTTTACAGAACTATTCCGGTGAAAATTAAATAAAAAAAAAAGAAAGGAGGGGGGGGGGAGAGACAACTAAACTAATGAACTCTCGCGGTTTTAAAATTTTGCTCTAATACCCACTGGACATAAGAAGGGTATGGGTTCTGGTTGTCAGAAATTAGTCCCCCCCCCCCTTAAGCTAAATCCTGGGTGCGCCCCTGTATAGATATGTCCTTCTGAAGACAGAAATATTGAACTCTACCTAAATTCTTCATTAGTGCTTATACCAATCAGCTTTTCTCGTAAAATTTCGATTCTTCAATGACTTTATACGGATTGATAATCCAGTAAGACATCAGGGTCAAAAAGTTTAAAAGTAATAATAATAATAATAAAAACCATGTCAAGCATGATCTTTTTAACATCCAGCGTATTTCAAAGTGAAAAAGTAATTAAAGATTTCATCTTGTTCTTCATACAACTGCGTAAATAATTTAGAGTGTTGAGCATTATTACGAATTTTGTAATAACATGTGTTATAAATTGTAGCGATTGATGCAGGCTGTTACTCAGATTTTTTGTTAATGATCCTGGTTAATAGAATTCTATTTGAAACTCGTGGACCCCCAACTTTTTCTTTCGTTCATATGGACCCCTTGCGTACTCCGGGGGTCCCTGTGAGATGCAATGTTAAAGATCCCCGCTTAAACAAATATCCCTTTTAATCGAATATTTCTTGGAACCGACAGTATCCGTTTAAGCTGGGCCAACAGTATTTACAAAACCTTCAATTACTCGAAACTATATCAGAATTGACTTGTGACACTCATTCTAATAAAAACTTATGAATTCGAATCAATAGACAAAACGGTTTTTTGTAATGCATCTTTTAATGTATAATTGTTTGCTAAGTGAATTCCATTGTACAGTCGCACCTGGGTAATGTAATTTAGCCATTTTTTCCACGTGGAAATATTCTAATAAGCGGGATATTCCATTATCCGGGAGCAAAATAACACATTACAAGGGTTTGGTGCATTGAAAATGTAGTATATTAAGCAGGATATTCTTTTGACCGATATTCTAATAAGCGGGCTCGACTCTACTTAAAGTTGGCTTTTTTATGAAGAAGTAACTAAGCAGAAAATAGCGTTTTACAGGGGAAAGCAAACGTCAGAATAGAGCAAGGGTGGCCAACCTTTTTAGGGAGAGTGCCACTATCTGGAGAGAAAAAACTCAGCGTGCCACATTGTATTTTTCCAACAAATTGATTATTTTTTAAAAGTTAAAAATAGATTTTATGCTGGCTGATTATGTAATTCTTACTCAAATGAAACGTTTTTTCTTGTAAATCTGAGTAATTTAAATCTAAATGATAATAAAGATAAAACAAGTCGAACTTAAGAGTTATCGTTAGTAAACATTTTTATAGATTCTGTCAGTTGGCTTATACTTAAAATAGAAACAAATAACATCAAACATTCTATTCTAAAAATTAAACAGTCTGTACTTAATGTGGTTTATAAGTCTGCATCTTTTCTACCAAGTGTTTAATTTTAGGAGTAGTTCTTGAGAATCCTAAGAAATTTAACTGTTTTAAGTGCAATCAATTAATATTCAACGGTATTCCGATTTTTCTGCATTCATAACAAAAAATATTTGTTTAGAAGCGTATTTTTAGCCAAATCTACAACAGCATCAGACGGCTAAAGTGTGTAAATGTGAGAAAAAAAATTTGTTGTTACAAATTTCCAAATTTCTATACAACGTGGGTGTGTGACTTTCTGTTGAAGTAAGCTCTTATATTTGATTACCAATGCAAAAGGTCAGTAATTCTAAATTAGATTTCAGAAGGGTAACAAGTAGTGTCTTGCAGAGAAATAAACAAAGAACTTGAAAATATCGGCATTTTTTTATGATCCTGAAAATTATCAAACCTAACACTGAATGAATACTTAAAATCGGTGCAAAATTTTCTCCATATACCATTGGAAAATTATTAAATTCCGGTTGATACTTTCAGTATTAACTTTTAATGTTTTATTCTTTTTTCTCCAAAGTAGAGAGAAAGAAACTGAAGTTTCATCATAAAAGAATGTAGATGGCTTCTACTGGTTTAGGAAATCTTTTTTTTTTTTTTTTTTTTGTACAATCTCAAATTTAAATTACTTAAACGCAGGATCTTAAGAGATGGCATGGCTAAATTAGTTCCCTATTCTCCATTTCTAAGTAGCAAGTCCTCATTGCTTTCCTTCCAGATATTTTGAAAACACACTCCCTAAAATTCTAAAATCTCATGACTATTTTTTCTTTGGATAGCTATTGCATATTTTAATGAAGGAGTAACTTGCTATACTCTCCTCTTTCTCCTGGAAAAAGTTCACAAAACATTCAGAGCTCTAATTCGTAGTTTGTTAATACAGTTAACTCTACATCGTCACCAACAGAGAAAAAGTCTCATTCATTGGCAAGGAACTTGTGATAGATAATTCGATGACACTTTTAAAGTTTTTTTTCGCAAATTATTTTCAAGTAATTTAACAAAAACAATTTAAGGGGCTTCATTTGTGCAACCATGCCAAATTTTGTCCAATCTAGTTTTTAATTTTAGTTGCAGAGGATTTTTTTTTTTTTTTTTTTTTTCAATTTCATCACCCGTTGCTGAAACTATTGCAGATCAAGAATCCATTCTGCAGCATCGAAAGTTTCATTCGTGTCAAGCACAAATATGCTTTACACAGAATTGTCTGTAGCGTCACAGCTTCCGTTCGATGTCCGAAGCTAACGCTAAGTACTTTGCAATATTGTAGTTCAGACAATTTTTAAGCCAGCCACCTGACACTTAATTGTCACAATATCATGACATTTATCAGTTTAAGGGTTTTAGTTTTTATCAATATTTTTGATATCGACATTTTTTCCTTAATTTTGGATTTTTTTCAAAAAGTCTTCGCGTGCCACTATTACTGGTCTGCCGTGCCACATTGTGGCACGCGTGCCGCGGTTAGGCCACCACTGGAATAGAGCATGCATTTTTAAAATATGTCTTCCGTTTCGGCATCAGTAGGCGTCAATCGCACCATAAAAGGAGTACAAATCATATCCACCACTTTTGTACCTTTTCCTTATTTTTTATTAATTTCAATATGAATAAGTATCCTTAACAAAATTTTATAACTGGAATTTAAAATTGCAGTTTTTTTACTTTTTCCTGATAATTTTAACTGTTAAGATATTGAACGTTTGAAGCTGAAAAAAAAATTGTCAACAAACACGAAATATTATTTTTCATACCTTCTCCAGGTCCCCTAACTTATATTTAGGGGGGAAATCTCCGTAGAAAAATAATTCCAACACAAAACTAGCTGTCGTGGCCGTCACGAAACTTTCTTCTATATCTATCTTATGAATTCCAGTTACAAAATAAAATACGTACTCGGCCGAATAATTGGAAACAGCTCCAATTTCCCAATTATCGTAATAACCCTGCAAATGCAGAATCAATGAGCGAAATTGGAAATCATTGCAAAAGCCTTGTTTAGATTAATTGCAAACATTTTATTTGTTAGTAAAAAGAAATTGGCAACAGTTAAAAATTTCAAATCATTGAAAGTTTTCAGCTGTTTTGATAATTAAATAGCGCAAAAGCGATTTTTTAATGAATTGATTTTTCGCATTGTTGACTAAGCGCAAAAATCACCCCACCCTCCTCCTGGGGCGATTGGCGCCAAAATTTAATCGATGCTTGCTTCCTTATTGGGTTAGTGTTATTCCAAATTTCATTCAAATCTCTTCAATATTTCTCGAGATACAGTAGGTGCAATGACAAAATAAGCACTTTTGATTGCTCCACCCCCCTTTCAGATATTGACACACAAATTGAATCAGCAATTGTACTCAATAGGGTCTACCTATGGACCAATTTTCGTTTGATTCCGCCTGTTACTTCCTGAGATATAGCAATCACCGCCGCGCAGAACATGTGCGATTTCTCCACCCCCCTTCAAGATACTGACACACAAATTGAATCAGCACCTGTACTCTATAGGGTCTACCTATGGACCAATTTTCGTTTGATTCCGCTTGTTACTTCCTGAGATATAGCAATCACCCCCGCGCAGAACACGTGCGATTGCTCCACCCCCCTTCGAGATATTGACACACAAATTGAATCAGCACCTGTACTCTATAGGGTCTACCTATGGACCAATTTTCGTTTGATTCCGCCGGTTACTTCCTGAGATATAGCAATCACCCACGCGCAGAACACGTGCGATAGGAATTCGCTAAACAAAGGCAGGTGCACCAGTTCACATGGTGGTACATATGTGAAAAAATTTTTGTTCGATTTCATGCAGTAGTTTTTGCTCTAGCGCGGCCACAAAAACTGGTCACACACATACAGACTCACACACACACAGACACACACACACACAGACACACGGACAGACATTTTCCAAAAATGGTCGAAATGGACTCAGCGCACCTCAAAACGTGCAAATCCGTCAAAATTCGACATTCGAAAATTTTCACGAAACCAATACTTTCTTCTATATAATAGATATAGAAGAGTAAAAAAAAGGGAAGATTTGCGACTAAAACTCGAAGAGATATTCGAGTTCAAAGTTTTACTAGTCCGTGTAGAAAATGAAATCGGCTCGCTATATTTCCCACGAAAACATGTTATTAGCGGCGATTGTAAAATGGTGTAGGTCACAAAACGCTGCGTTTAACATTTAATGTTGGTCGTACTAATTTCAAACTTTTTGTGTTTGAATTGTCTTTTGATATCCCTAGATTTGTCGGGGGGCCTAGAATCCGTTTTAAAAATTACATTTCGTATTTTTCGATCTTGTTTTCCGTTTCAAATTTTTATTATCTCAACTCTGCACCTCATTTTGGGCATTTCGAAGTATTCCTCTAGGACGAGCGATTGCGGAAATAAAGGACTTGTAGGTTAAAACGGGAAAACCCTGTATACGACATTACGACAGTCATCATATGCAGCATAGCTAGTAACAAAGCTAATAGGATGTTTGGGTTACAAATAGATCCATTTCAAACAAATCTAAGAAGGTTCTTCTGCCTTTATATAGAAGTTTGGTAAGACCTCATTTAGAGTATGCTGTTCAGTTTTGGTCTCCTTATCTTAAGAAAGATATTAATTTATTGGAAAGGATACAAAGGCCTATGATTCCAGATTTAGAATGCTTAACATGTACACTGCGATGCAAAAGTTTAGACAAAATGCAAATATGTGAATAAAAAGAAAACTATTCAACGAAATGCTTTCAAATTTCTACTGCAGGTGCACAATATGATCCCAAATATGTGTCTGGAGTTCTTATAACTATAACTGGAATCAAATTTTGGATATTATAAAAGGTATTTTTTTACATTGTTGCAAAAGTGTAGACAAAAGTCTGATTTTATGCAAATATCCCTTGAAATGTGATTGGTGGAGGAAATGCGAGACTGTATTATTCATTTATAAAGTGCAGATATTGCTGAATAAATGATCAAAATCTCAAAAGCTCTTTAGTTCTCGTGTAAAGAAGATGAGAAAGTTTGGAAGCCGAAATTTGAAAATGAACCTACTTTATTAATTTTCTGTCTTTTAAATCGGCTCTAGTATGGTAGTACATTGTTTTTTACTTTGTGGAGAGAAAATTCAGACATGCGTATCGATCAAAAAGTCCAAGAAAAATGACATTTCTTAAGGATGAAGGAATTGAAAAAACGGCTCAGACTGACGAATCGCCCCTTAATCCTACAAAACTTCAACTTGGGTCAAAAACAGCACGTGACAGCATAAGTAGATGAACAACTGAATCGGAATGCATAAAAAAAACAAAGAATTGTGCTTGAGCCTTTTCGGACAGAGTGTCCCAAATAAGCCAGATTTTATTGGTAAAAGCAGCACAGCATATAATCATTGGATATTTCTCAAGTCCCGCGAAAAGAATTATAATCCATCTATTCCATCCCAATTTTAATAATTTTTATCAAAGAAAGTACCATTCATTTTTTAGTCACGATGACACATATGCTGCTTTTCACACTAAAATCAGGCTTATTTGGGACACTCTGTCCGAAAAGGCTCAGGCACAATTCTTTGTTTCTTTTTATGCATTCCGATTCAGTTGTTCATCTACTTATGCTGTCACGTGCTGTTTTTGACCCAAGTTGAAGTTTTGTAGGATTAAGGGGCGAATCGTCAGTCTGAGCCGTTTTTTCAATTCCTTCATCCTTAAGAATTAATAATTTTTCTTGGACTTTTTGATCGATACGCATGTTTGAATTTGCTCTCTACGAAGTAAAAAACAATGTACTACCATACTAGAGCCGATTTAAAAGACAAAAAATTAATAAAGTAGGTTCATTTTCAAATTTCGGCTTCCAAACTTTCTCATCTTCTTTACACGAAAACTAAAGAGCTTTTGAGATTTTGATTATTTATTCAGCAATCTCTGCACTTTAGAAATGAATAATACAGTCCCGCATTTCCTCCACCAATCTCATTTCAAGGGATATTTGCATAAAATCTGACTATTGTCTAAACTTTTGCAACAATATAAAAAAATGTCTTTTGTAATATCCAAAATTTGATTCCAGTTATAGTTATAAGAACTCCAGTTACTTATTTGGGACCATATTGTGTACCTGCAGTAGAAATTTGAAAGCATTTCGTTGAATAGTTTTCTTTTTATTCACATATTTGCATTTTGTCTAAACTTCTGCATCGCAGTGTATAAGTCTTGAGCAAAGGAGAACCAGGGGGGACGTGATTCAGTTGTTTAAATTTATCAAAATGAAAGATGTTATAGGGTTAAATTTTTATACGGAAAGCAGGACAAGGGGTCATTGTTATAAGCTGTTTAAATCTCAGGCTAACATGGAAATTCGGAAAAATTACTATTTTAGCAGAGTAGTGAGAATTTGGAATAGTTTACCGGAAGAGACGGTAAGGAGCAAGGGAGTAGATAGTTTTAAGAGGGCTATTGATCTTCATTGGGGTCTATAATTTGACTAGGACCAGCCCTGTTGGGTCCAGAGCCTGTTGATGGTCGTCACATTTGTACTTGTATATGTCACCTTATATACCAAAAGTATTCAAATAACAAAAAGTTCTGTCAAGAACTAAACGAGCCTACTTTCCCGTACATCGACATCGGCATTCTAGCATCTAATCAATATTCTCTTGAATATCTGAAACTGAAAATTATGTCAAACATACCTTTATAGCACTTAAAGCTGATTTCTAAAAACAAAATATACCCCTCTCATCAGATGAAATGGACACGTAAAAAGTAAATAAACGAGTAAATAAAGTTTTGTCACACCTTTTAAAGAATGTAACTGTTATAGTTCTTCCGTAGAAAAATTTCACAATCGTTTTCAAAAGGAAAAAAGTAATAAATAAAATAAAAGTACAAAGAACATCAAAACACATTTTATCAAAGAAAGAAAAAAAACCTCGTTCGTTAATAAAATGTCTCGAATTTTATTTTTAATCCGTTGCCAGTTATTAAATATAAATAAAGAATAAAATGCTCTAGTGAATGAACAATTTTTGTAATCAAAAAAAATATCGTCTGCCAAAAAAAAAATAAATAAATAAAAGTAATAATAATTAATTAAACAAAAAAAAAAAGAATAAATCTGCCCAGTCAGTCATTTTTTTCTGAGCCTGCATTTCCGCCATGTTTGCGGAGTCGGAGTCGGAATCAGAGTCCTCACAGAAGATTTTTCAGAAAAGTACTTAACATAAAGTTTTTATCAAAACCGTTTTCTTACAAAGTTAGTTTGAAGGAAATCCGCCTTTAAGTTCAGAATCAACATTCAATTTAAATTTCTCAGTAGGCGCTCATGTTAAAAAAATTTCTGAACGGTTCATCATTGAACGAAAAATGGTTCAAATTGAAAAGTGAAATATGGGAATGAGTCTCTCCGAGATCTTTCGAACAAAAAAAGTTTATTGAATTCAGACGGTTCACTTAAAAGTTACTAGGTGGAGAAAGGTTGCTTGAAAGGTTCAATGTTGAACGAAAAAAATGTTCACATTGAAAATTTAAATACGGTAATGAAGTATATTTGCCGAGATCTTTCGAACAAAAAAAAGTTTGTTTAAATCGGACTATTACCTCAAAAGTTATTAGGGGTGAGAGCTTGTTTGAACGGTTCAATGTTGAACGAAAAATTGTTCAAATCGAAAATGTAGATACGGGAATGAAGTATCCTTGAAAAGATCTTTCGAACAAAAAAAAGTTTATTCAATTCGGACGGTTCACTTAAAAGTTATTAGGTGGGGAAAGGTTGCTTGAAAGGTTCAATGTTGAACGAAAAAAAGGTTCACATTGAAAATTTAAATACGGTAATGAAGTATCCTTGCGAGATCTTTCGAACAAAAAAAAGTTTGTTTAAATCGGACTATTACCTCAAAAGTTATTAGGGGTGACAGCTTGTTTGAACGGTTCAATGTTGAACGAAAAATTGTTCAAATCGAAAATGTAGATACGGGAATGAAGTATCCTTGAAAAGATCTTTCGAACAAAAAAAAGTTTGTTCAAATCGGACTGTTCATTCAAAAGTTAGTATCGCGGAACCGGTTGTTTGAACGGCTCAAAATTGAACCAAAAATTGTTCAAATCAAAAAATCAAATATGGGAATGAGCTGTACTCGCCGAGATCTTTCCAACAAAAAAAAGTTTGTCCAAATCGGAATGTTCATTCAAAAGTTATTAGGGGGGGGGGGACGAGACAGACCGACGACCGACCGACAGACCGACACACAAATTCCCCATCTCAATACCCTACTTTCAAATTTTTAATTTTTCGATATTCATTTTACCTCTTTATTTTTTTAACTTGGCGATATTTTTTGGACTTGGCGATATTTTTTAGATACATTAAGCTACTTTTAATACTTTTTTCGTCTTTCTTTTATTTTTAACGGGAAAGTAGGCTAAAAAGTAACAATAATTTTTAGAACCGGGACTATAATACTGTTCTTCAGGGCCGTAACCAGAATTTAGTTTCGGGGTGGGTTTTACCAAACCTATTTCTCGTAAAATCTATAAAGTCAATAAATTTGATTTCGTGCTCTATATTCTGTTACACATGCATTCGAAGGTGTACTTTTGAAATTTCTATCATACCACAGTGAGTTAAATATAGAGTTTGGTACTAACAAATTTGAAGAATTTTGGTGTGTTTTTTTAGTGGTATTAAAAATTCGAAGGGAAAGGTTTACTTTTAAGAAATTGTTTGCAATAATTACAATAAAAATAAATACTGTAGAAAAAACACTAAATTTGTACAATTATTCAATAATGATAATTTCATTTTTCAAATGCAGTTTCAAAGTAAATAAGAAAATTAAAATAAAATAGCAATAATAATTTTTTCAGTGAGAAACTATGAAAAGCATTTTTGTAATAGTTTTGAAAATTTTCGGAGGGGGTTTGAACCCTACGAACCCATACACAGAATGATTTGGATTTTAGCAAATTTTTTATGATTTTTTTTTATATTTTAATTTTTGACGATTAAAAAAAAAAAAATAAAATAAACCAAACTCTGTAATATTTAAAGGTGGGGTTCATGAAAGTGGTGCAGTTAAGCTGATAAATAAAACGAGTTCTTTTTCATCACAAAAGTGTTATAAAAGCGGCATGTGAGATTGACGATCGAATCTTTTGAAACCAAAACTGAAATGATTTGTTTTTTATTTTACTTTGAAATGGAGTGACTACATGAATCAGTTTTTCAAGAAATATGTGATTTTGTAACAATGATATAAAAATAAATAGTATTTATATTTAGGCACAACATATTGCTCTCGCAGGAGCGTCCCGAAGGTAGGTCTCAGGAGGTCACTGGGAGCTCCCAAAAATTTTCCTCGTTCGGCAAATTCGGACTGACGATTCGCCAAATTCAGTAATAGTATTGAAATATTTTTTTTTGTTGTAATCATACATATTGTGTGTCTATGTGTTGCTGCAATTGTTTGTTTTTTAGATATTTTGTACCTTTGAACAAAAGACGAACCAATTTGTGGAGCCTAATTTGGTTGTTTATCTGTCACGCAGTCAATATGCCTATTTTTTCAATCAATCGTTTTGACAGTTCAAAATACACACCCGTTGTTATTTATCAAAATTCAAATATTTGTCGATCATCTGAAGATAAGATTGAAAAAGCTTTTTTTTAATTCTTGTATTTATTTTATTAATTTTTTAGTGAAACCTATAGTCCTTTCCCATTAAGTAATGGTATAAGGTATGTGTGTACATGTGCTCGTATTTCTCATTCGGCACATTTCGGAATTTTATTCGGCAAATTGAGAATTTTCCCCCTCTCAAAAATTTAAGCTCGGGGCGCTCCTGCAGAAATATGACCATCTCCGAGCGGCGCTGCCTCGCACCGCCGCGAGAATGCGCCATTCCGCATTTCTTCCAACGATAGCGCACATCAGCAGTTGCTCAGCTATCTGCGGCGCTGCTATCGAACGGCTCGGCAGCGCTTCTCTTCTGAAAATCTGCTCTCATTCCACGACGGCTTCAAAAGAATATTTTTGTGATCGGTATTTTTGAAAACGACTTAGAAACTTTGATTTTTGTGGGATTTTTATCATCGGACATTTTGTAATTATGGATAAAGCCATCGATACGGAACAGTTTATTTCGACTGTCTCTCATTTGCCCGCCATTTGGGACAATTCTTCGCCAAGCTATAGTAATAAGGTAGAAAAACAGATGGCTTGGGAACAAGTGTGTACGAAATTTTGCGAAAATTTCGGTCTGAAAACTAAAGCGGAAAAAAATGAAATTGGTACGTATACGTACTCTATAATTTTTCTTTTTTAACGCCAGCTAGTGGTTTGGCAATGGGTACATTTTACAAAATTTTTTTTTTTTTTTTTTTTTTTTTTTTTTTTTGTGCGTGTGTGCGCTCGGGGGGGGGGGGGTGCTCGTGTTTTTTAATTCGAAATTTTGCATGCGCGCAGAACAAGTTTTAACTGACTTTAAGCAACAATTTCATTCTTGAGAGAAAGAAAAAAATGTCGAACAATGTTTCATTGTATCCCGTCTTTACCCCAACTACTTTTCTCCTAAAACTCATTCTCTCTCTTTCCTTTAGATTTTTTGAAATTTATTTTTTGCAAATTTTACTTTAGAAATTTATGCAAGCAACAGAAATGTACGTCATTACAAATAATTCTTTTTGGAAGAAAGTAAGTTTTTTTTGCCTCGCGTGATTCAAAAAAATCGAATTTTTTAATACTTTTTTGACAAGTCGAATGCAATCGTTCGATTTTTCAAATAGTTGCTGCGTTTCTTCAATGGATGCTTTGAGATTCCCATTAATTTTGTATTTCGGTCTGTGTTCTATTTTTAATAGAACAATGACATTCCAATAATAGTGATACAAGCACAGAATGTATCACTTTTAAGAGTTTTTTGCCAGGATTTTGGAGTCAGGGTAGTGGGGGGTCAGGAGGAGTCATTTGCCCCCTCCCCCCTCCTGACTTTGGGAAATCAATGTATTGCATACGAATGGGCGTGATTTTGTTGTTTTTTGGGGCAATTTACATTGAGTATGCGCCTCCCCCTCCCTCCCGCTCGAAAAGTTTGAAAAAAACGGGCCTAAATTGGAGAAGAACTGAATCCTGGACTTTCAAAACTCCAACTGCGACTTCTTTACAGACGTAAATAGTGCCATTCTGTTACAAACCAGGCGGGCAGTTCTGAAGGGCCAGGTGACTATCACGTTTTTGAAGATCATTTTGATTCACCATTTTTGGAGAAAACTTCAATAGTTACAACAAATGCACATTCAAAGCCTCCTGGATAAGAAGAGCTTTGGAAGAAATGTTTTCTTCATACTTGAACCTTTTTTAGAAAATCAGCATAACACCCGTTTTGAAATGGACATAATATTAAAAGTATTTAATAGAACCGATCAATTTTTTTTTCGATGATAACTTAGGAACACTATTTCATTTAGACATTCTTTTTTGAAAATCTAGTATATTTTATTGATTAAGAAAAATAGTGATGAAGTGGGGTGGAAAGGATTGTACGATAACTAATTTTATGATTTTGCTCCCATGAAAAGAAAAAACAAATTAAATGAGTCATTCCAAGTTAGCTGAACTGATGTTTCAAATCGCACCCCCCCCCCCCCACACCCTCCCCGAATCTCCGATTTCGATGATGAAATTTTACAGAAGTGCAGACATTCCTTTGAAATTAACCATAAGATTCAAATTATTATAAGATTCAAATTTAAAAAAAAAAAAAGAGACGTACTCTCTCTTTCTCCCTCTAACTTTATGATACGAATCGCCATGTTTAGGCTAAGTTTGTAGAAAATTTTATCACACTTGCGGCCTGAAATTTTGGGAGTTTAAAGTACACATTTAGTTGTTAATATGTTCTAGTATTTTGTGCGTTTGAGCTCATTATGTTTTGTACAGCATGCATGCAAACTCTTAACAAAGGGAGATGGGGAAAAAATTTCTGGATTTTATTATGCTGTAAATTCTGAACAAAAATAATTCAAAAGCTCACACTTCATAATTTTACTGTCAAAAAAATTGTTTTTAATTGGTTATAGTTTCAGAGTGTGAATATTGATTTTGCAAAAAGATACTGTCATTAAAAGTGGCTATTGAAAACCTTCACATGGAAAAAGCCGACTTTCAATGCGCTGTAACTCAAGTTTCTCACCTTCAATCTTTTTTTCTTTAGTATCATTTCGTATCATTGAATTCAAATTATCTTTTCGCAATCACGAATTGCGTTGGGTGTGTGTGCGTGTGTAGGACATGGGTGCTGCCAAGAGGAGACCAAGGACCTACACCAGCCAAAGGAGCAGGGGCCGGTGGGCATCCGCACAATTCTTCATTGCTCAAAAAAAGGGGGGGGGGAGAAAAGAAAGAAAGTAAAGAAAAAAGTCCTTAGCTTTCTATGATACAAGCGCGGATGCAAAATTTTTTCAAGGGATAGGCGATTGATTTTATTATTTAATTTTTACTATGCATACTAATTTACAAATATTGATCATAGGTTTTGGACAATTTCGAAAGATTTCGTGAGAAAGCCCAATCTTCCTTCCTTCAACATCATGAAAACTCTTCTAAAATTATGATTTTTGAACTTCAATATTAAAAATTTACTGATGGGAGGGGCGATCGCCCCAGCGCCCTCCCTTGTATATGCCCCTGGTGTGATAGTACATAAACTCACAACGTTCTTATTATTAACTTTCTAATGTAAGTTATTTAAGTTTTATATATTTTCAAAAAAGACACTTTTTAGAAACAGACAGTTTTTGAAGGCAATAATTAGAACATTTCACAACCCATTATTAGCATGACTTGTCAAAATAACTTGTTCCTGTTTTAAAATTCTTACTTTTTTCTCTGATGTCTTCAAAGATGTTTCAAATGTATAACACATTTGTTCTTGAATATATCTTTCAGCTTAAAAAAAATAATAGTAATAAAAGTTTTCAAAAGAAAATTTTTCATCATGCTTTCTTTAGTTGCATTCTCTTTTTTTTCCTTAATTTATTTCTGTTTTTCAAAAATTAATAGTGTATTGTACACTTGATGGATCCAAGTAATTGAAGCTTTTAAGTAATTGAAGCAAGTAGTTGAACCTTTTTTTTTTCTTCAAATGGATACTGCTCAATTGACTACTATGTATTCAGCATTTTTACTTATAAAAGTTTAGTTAACGCTTTAAGTTCACAACTTTTGCGTTTGATTTTGATATTTAACTGATGTTTACTTATTTAGGTAGTATCAGGCACAATCCTTTCATACTTCGTTAAAAGTAAACACAATGCATTTACTAAACATCATTTCAGACGAACTTTCTCAAAATTTAGTTTTTACTTTACTTTCATAATGAAAAAACTAAATTCAGCATACTGATGATATTAGCAAAATAAAACCCAGAAATACGCTTCCTTATTAGCATCATAATTCTCTCTCTTTTTTTTTTCTTGATTTTGTCCGCTTGTCAAAGTAAACGTAGAATAATGAATCTCTTTAGTCTGTTCCCTTTTTGATACTACTGTCCGTTCGTGAAAGCCGCCCCTAAGCACTCGGGAACCATTCTACTTAAAAAAGGGGGTGATGGGTTGTGAGTGGGAATTTTCCGAAGTTTTCAATTTAAAACTTGTAGTTTTGCGAAATCCTTTTGACACATTCAACTAAACTAGGTTTGAAATTAGCATCATTCTCTACGTTGTTTGATTCGACTCAAAATGCTTCTTATTATTCTTCCCCTTATTGTTATCTACCCATCACCCCTATTTTGGTAAGATCAGAGAAGACCTGAGGTATGCGTAAGGACGCGGAAGGTTTTACCTAAGAAAATCAGACAGTATTTTTTAACTTCATTTTGTTTTCATAAATTTAGTGTAAGAGAGTATTTAGTGTTTAGAAATGATTAGACATTTATTCTTCACACTTTTTTGAGCGTGTTTTTCCTTGAATTTGAATATTATTTTACTTTTTACATGGATTTTTACCACATTCATTTGTTAGACTACAAAACAATATAAAACGACTTTATAAATACCTATTTGCAAACAAATAAGCAATAGTGAATAACGCATATCGAGTACAATTTGTAAACTGATTGCAGACAAGGGTTTTGGAGTTTCAAGGAACCCCTTTTTCAATGCCCCGAAATGTGAGCTTTAGAGTGGAAAGTCATCCGGAGAGAAGCACCGCGGTGGAACAGAAGACGGTTTAAATTGTAAAAATTGGAGATTAAGAAAACTAACAGGACAAAATGACACTAGGAGCAGAAATTTTTCACGTAATTTCCTTTAAGAAAAAATCATTAAGTAATAAATTTCTAAAAAATCCGATTAACAATATTTTTTGTCATTTAAATGAAATCACATCTGAATAAATTAGCAATAAATAAACGGAATGGGGACATTTTGTAACGTAGACAATATAAATTCGCTAATTGCTACAGTCGTTTCGT
The DNA here is from genome assembly GCA_038373865.1 of Uloborus plumipes. NCBI lineage: Eukaryota > Metazoa > Arthropoda > Arachnida > Araneae > Uloboridae > Uloborus > Uloborus plumipes. The sequence goes on from JAXGGA010000898.1 coordinate 83,936, forward strand.
TACAGGATTTTTTTCCGTTAGTAAATTTATTGCTAATTTTTTAAAAAAAGTGGTTTCATTTATGCGATACATTATAGATATATGTTATGATTTTTTGAAGATTTATTGCAACACGGTTTTTTTTGATAGAATTATGTCACAGGTTTCGGCTCTAGGTATTATTTTGTTTTGTTTGTTTTATTAATATCTAATTTTTGAAATTTAAACTGCCTACCGTTTGTCTGTTTCACCACATTGCTCCTATCCGATGACTTTTCACCTTAAAGCAAACATTTCGTTGCATGGAAAAAAGGGTTAATTGCTTCGAAACACGTGTGTGTAATTACTACTTTATTACTTTCTAAAATGTTATTTATATTTAAAAATAGCTTTTAAAATGCCAACACAATAAATTTAATTCCAGTTTTGTATGATACAGCAGTTGCCAATTAATTGAATCAGTCGCTGAAACAAATCAAATCACCAAAAACAGAACAATATCCAGCTTTATTGAATTCGTCACTTGAATGAATCAGTCGCTGTATTGAATCAAAACTGAACAGAACAAAGGTGATTCATATAAGCGGCGGCCAGTGTACACATATAGATTACAAGTTCGATGTTCAGTTACGCAATGATCAATGTTTATTGTTGGATACTTACTTATTCATTGTACACTTACCACTTTCTCTCTCTTCCTGTGGGGAGGAGGGATTTTTTAAAACGCCTTGTGTGTTTAATCACTTTCTTAGAATGATTCTGTTACATTATTCTTATGACCTTAATCATTATCAAAAAGTCTTAAATTGGCATATTTAACATGTTCTTTTTCAAATCTACAGCTTTCCAGTTTCAAAGAAAATGGAAACACCTGCGTGATGGTTTTTCCAGAGAACTGGCGAAACAAAAACAAGAAAAATCTGGTTCCTCGTGCTCTGCGCGAAAGAAGTATGTTTATTTCGAACACCTCTTATTCCTTCTAAAGGTGATGCAGGGAAAGTCCAACGCGTTCGATTTGGACGATGAAGACCATCAAAGAGTTGACGAATCCTCGAGGGATGACAAGGCAGCTTTGAGGCCGTTGATGAAAAAGAGGAAGACTAGTCATCCTTCTGAAGAGTTAATTTTTCACGGCCCGAAGGACAGAATTCAGTTCCGGTGCAAAAATCCAGTTGACGAAAGTGATGCCGACCGTTTATTCATGCTGTCTTTCGTCAAGGAGCTGAAGCAAGTTCCGGAAGAGTTCAAGTTGGAAGTAAAATCGGACATAATAAATGTCTTCAGAAAGGCCAAATTGTATAAATCCTCAAAAAGTGCAACTGCAAGTTCTGTTTGACTCGTATTCTTATATATGACAGTCGTGAACAATATTTTTATTTGTTAAACGGCAGTTATCACCATCGGAAGCAACCATTTTCAGTATATACTGCAGGCTGAAACATTTTTTAAATCTTTTAATTTCCAGTGGACATAAGGAAATTCCCAAGTTAGTCTAACCAGCTTGACTGCTAACTCGTAGTTGGAACTTGCGTGCTACGAGGATATGCAGCCAATAACAATTCAATGCCTGATTCTCTGAAAATATAAAATCTCTGTGTATATGGGTCATTCCGACGAAAATGGTACAAATCATGTCTGAGATTCTTTACTTATGATTATCAATTTAAATAATTTCCACCAGCTAATCATATTTGCTTTTATTGAGTTTCCATTTATTTGTGTATAATGAAGTGCAAATAACTAGTACATGATTCATTTATGAATGGATTTTAAATACTTTGATCACTTTGTTTAACAGAGTGGACATATAACAAAGTGGACAAATAAGCCTTTAAAAATATCTGTATAATCACAAAGAAAAGTTAGAATCACAGAACAAAAACAAAGTGGAATAAACAGCCTAAAACTGTAAGTCTGTCTACAATTTTAAGAAAAAAAATCTATTTTTTTTTTAATCTTGAAATCGGCTCTAACAGAGTGGACATCCAACAGTTAAAATTAACTACCATAAGAAAAGAATTTGGCTCACCCTGGTTGTTGACTACATAATTTAATGTAGCAAGCTAATCACGGCAGTTATACTACCTTTATTTTTAAAAAAATATATCAGATTGAATGCAATTGTTTATTTTATTTCCAAAAGGCATATAACAGAGTGGACAATTCGAAACATAGAAAATCTAGGGACATGGATAAATAATAGTGTTTTTTGGGGAAAGTTTTTTTTACTTGCGTAATAAACTGCAGAAATGGTGTCAGAAGCATCTTTTGTGCAGTGCAGTGTAATTTATTTTGTTGTTACATTTCAGTTTAGTTTTAAATCACATTTAAAATTCTAGTAATTTGAAGCTAGGACACGTCATTTTCTCCTTCTTCTGACAAAGATAATTTTTTTGTGTCATTTCTAAATGGATTATGCCTAATCAATTGATACTTGATGGCACAAAATTAAATGGAGAACCAATAAAAAATACACTTAATGAGTGGTAGTTATTACAATTGATTTAAAAAAATTCTAAAGTCTCGGATATGATTTGTACCATTTTCGTCGGAATGACCCATATTCATAAGAAAAATGAGGAATATTTTTTTAGGAACAAATTTTGTCTTTTGCACTAAGCCATATTCGTTTGTTATGCAGAAGTGTATGTAATACTTATTTGTCTGTATATAGTTATCCTATGTATTAAATTTTACTTAAGTGAATTTTTAAAGGGATATGTATAAGTAATAACTAGTGCAAATTTATTTATAAAACTCGTTTCTCTTTTACTTTGTAACTTTTTGTAATGCTGCAAAGAAGCTAAAGTATTGCTCTCATCTAGTTCTTAACTAGGGTAAGAAAGAAACACACTTCATCTACAAGTAAGGTTTATCATAAAAACTATAAAATAAGTGCACAATTTACTACAAAATTCCAAATGACAGTGCCTTTCAAAGAGTTTGATCAGGAAATTAAAATTTGAATTGAGTAATTTAACATTTTTAGCAATATTCGAAAGTACACGTGCTTTTAAGTAAAAAAATAAATATTTTCGAACATCTTCCGTTAAAATAACATATAATTAGCCCATCGTATTCTTGGCAGAAAAAGAACAGCTGTTTGTTGAGTTCATTTAGAGATTCATACTTTTCAAAATAGTTTGGGTACATACTTATTGTTATTTAAATTGTTTTTGAACGTGAATGTGTGTGACATACTATAATTGTGGAAAACCTAACCTGGTAGCTTCCTAATCCTCTGAACAGGATCTGCGTAGCGTTCACAAGGCTGCCAGGTTAGGTTTGCCCTAACTATAGTCGTAAATCATTGTTATTTGTGTTTTACCTAACTTACCAGAGCTTAGAAGATAACATGTGTTAGTAAAGCTTCATCGAGGAAACTATCTAAAAGGCAAGTAAAGCAAACAATGTTGGAACGTAGTAATAAAACATCTGCAAATTTTAAAATGAAACTGGTATTAAAGATAAAAGACTTTATTTCAACTGATGTATTTGGTGAAAATTATTTAAGCGTGTATAATACTCAAAATACGGAATGCATGTAGTTGTAATTCATCGTATTTTATAGATATGTAAAGTAATTCAGTTACATTAATATGTAAAGATATTGTGTTGTATGAATGAACAATGTAACATAATTTTAGAGTATTTAATATAAATAAGCAAGGAAATTTTCATGCATGAACTTTTTAATACGCTTTCATATTAGTTTCACATGTGGGTTTGGTTGGGCCGTGGTGGCCTGATCGGTGAAATTGTAGTGACTAGAATATTAATGTGACTGTGCCAAAATCATTCGGTGCTTTGTATTACATTTCAAAACTAATTCTGCAATTCGGAATGAAACTAGATAAAATTATAACAATTGATATCGAGCACTCCACTCTTTTGTTACAGTGACATTAATTTTTCTCGTCACTAATTTTATTCTTATGTTAAGATTTATTTATTTTCTTTTTAATTTGATTAACTCTAAAAGCGTATATTTTAGTTTTTCTAAACTATAATTTATTTTAGCTGAACGGAAACTTTTCGCCATTAAGAACATGCAAGCTATTCCGGCTAATTTTGAGTCCCAATTGTGAAATCTGAAACTGCCTCGTTCGAATTTTAATATTTTTTCTGTTTTTGTCGGTGTAAAACGAAAGAAACCCTCCGAAATTTTTGTATTGTTTTCACAAATCAAGAAATATTAATTATTGAATCAATTTAAAACGAATTACTTGCCTGGTTTAAAGTCAGCCTGCCATTTTGGGTTACATCAGAAATATTATGCAAAATAACTTATTTTAAGAGAAGTTGCTTTAATAGAAGTACTAGGGCTGCATTAAGGTTATGAAGCAAAACAAAATTTCTACTCACTTAAAAACTCTCTCTTTATACTTGACAACATAAAAAGAATTCAATCATTTATAATGATGCATAAAATATTAGTGTGGGATGGACACTTTCAGCACAACTTCAAAAACAGCTTCGGAACAGTAAGGTCAGAATTATTGAATGGTACAATTATCTGTGTACAAAATTGTATCACCCCCTCCCCCGAAATAAATAAAAATAAATGAAATAAAGAGTAGAAATTTTATTTCATTAACTTGCTAGAAGAGTGCAGCACTGGATTTTCTCATCTGATCTTGGTTTTCTAGTTTTTTTAAAACCAGATTTACGAAAACAACGGTGCCCAATCACTTTTTTGCCCAAAGGCCGCAATTCATACTAAGACGAATCTCTCAGATCAAGACCTATATAAAATTGAAAATAATGTTTAAGTGTGTTTTTAGATAACTTGGGAAAACCGTAACAGGAAAAAAATGTAAGCACAAATTGTTGCTATCACTACTGGAAGGTTGTTTTATAGATTATAAGTTTCCACCTGCTGCTTAGAAATCCATTTCTGACGATTTGGCTTCAAATTTGCAGCAGTCATTCGAAACGCTGAATGGAGCTGAGCAGTGTTTTTTTGTAGATCTCAGAATATATTTTTCGATTCGTAACACTGAACAAAACAGCGGGGCACGTTGAAAGGCTTTGCGGGGCTTATATTTCCCTCGGGCCGTAGGTTGGGCAATACCGTATTAAATTTTTTTTTAGTGGGCCAAGTTAACCAGCAAGGCTCAGAGTTACTCTAAATGGCTGTGTACTTGAGTTCTTAAGAGCAAAGTTCTTAAGAGAATTTGAATATTTCTTATTGAATTGCTAAACGAATCTGAAATTGCTATGGTAAAAATGGTGTTATTCTTCAAGAAAATGAAATTTGTTCAATAAAGTTATCACCTGTAGTATCGTACAGTGACCGCCGCTCGTATGAATCCCGTTTGTTCTAATCAGTTTTAATTCAATAAAACGGCTGATTAAATTAACGTTGATTCAATTAAACGGCGTCCACTCTATGAAAAATTAAATAACTGCACAAAGAGAAAATATGCATCCTTGTTTTTTCCTTTCCTTCGAAGTACTACCATTATTTGCTAAGCTTAGAACAATATAATGTGCAAAAGAAACATCATTTTTGTACAGAAAAAAAACAAACAACGTTACGAATGCACAAATGAGCAGGGACACGTGTTTCGGCGTTACAAGGAACGCCTTTTTCAATGCAAAAAAGTTGTGAGCTTATGGATGCACAGACATTCAACAAAAGATGGCAAAGCAGTGGCTTTTGTCGGATGTCTGTGCATCATAAGCTCACAACTTTTTTGCATTGAAAAAGGCGTTCCTTGTAACGCCGAAACACGTGTCTGCAGTATCCCTGCTCATTTGTGCATTCGTAACATTGTTTTTTTCTGTACATCTATAGCACAAAGGTATTTTTAACTTTATTATTTTTGTATTTTCACGAAGTATTCCTTGCAACTTAAAGCTACTTGAATATATTTCTATCGAAATATTTGGTGTTTTTATCAAACGACTCTTGTACAAAGCGTCTTTAAGTAATAAACATATTTATTAAAACAATCGTTTTCCATTCTATGTTCTTTATAACACCATTCTGAAAAGCACAAAATGAAATTTTGGGTAAACTGTAACCAGTTCTAAAATTAAGGATGTTGAAACTAAAATTGTCAAAACGCACAAGTATTCGATTCTTATAATTTTGAAGAGAATCCTTTTCAAATTAAAACTCTCAAATCAAAATTATAATTGGAGAACTTTTCCAGCAAAAGAGTAACTCAAAATATGAATAACATTTTTGTGTTACTTAATTTTGTTTCAATTTTGAATAAATTGCTACCAAATATAATGCAAGTTGTGTTATTCCTCAATTGAAATTAGAGATGGAATGGAAGCTACTGCTTTTCCGTCACTTCTGCTAAACCGAAAGCTTTGCTGTTTAGGCTAGTACAGCAAAGACTAGCTATTATGTTTAACAATGAAACTCTTGAACTAAATTATAAAATATAACTTACATTATGAAATAACTAACTAGAAGTTCAAGTTGATTGTATTAATTAATTCGTCAAATGAGTTTTAGGGCCTTAGTCAATAGTCAATTCAGCATTATGTAACATACCAGCCGATAGGCCGGGCTATCAGTAGCGATTACTGACTAACTATAAACCAGTAAAAGAGCCTAGCATTAAGTTCTGTAATAGCTTTCTTACTTGGTAATTTATTATTCAAGTGTATAGAAAAAATAATGAAGCGTCAGTTTCCAGAAGTATGTTTTTCAGCTAAAGCACTGCCCATATCTTGTGAATCAAATATTTACTTTGCATTGCTGTTAATACACTTTCATTTTTAGGGAGGGGGATGAGGTCAATACATATTTCACACAGAATCCAAAGCACATCTGGTGGATTAGTTTCTCTGCATTACAATGATTGAATTAGGAAGGAATTTTCTTTAAAAAAAGAAAAGAAAAAAAAAAAAAAAAAAACAGAACATCAGCTTCGCTTTTTAAAATACTCATGAGTCTATCTCAGAAGAAATTCTTATTTCAGGTCATCTAACAATTTTAAGAAAATATTTTCGAAATTAACATCAATTTCGAGAAGATTCCGTTAATTAATTCGGGCTAGTTTATTAGTATTACTAGCCGGATACCCGGCCCTGCCCGGGTTTCGGCCGGGTATGGTGTTTTAGTGACACTCGTTCATGACTTTTTCAACATTAAAGTGCATATCTATACACACAATGGCTACTTCTGTAAACAATGGCGATTTTTTTCTGACCAGACAAACTAAAAAACTGTATTACACACCTTAAATACAAATGCAAGCTACAAATAATGTTTAGGTAAATCGGAAATGTTATAAGCTTGGTACAGGGTGCGGCGGAGAAACTTTCAGACTTGAAAAGTCAACTAGGGGAAAAGTACATCATGTATCAGTTTACTACTTTTTATAAGATATGGTACCCATTCTGAATTTTTATATTAGTTAGATTTAAAAACTACATCGGGAAGAATGACGGCCCCTGTTAATGATGCACTCATGGACCCTAGATTTGTTGCACTCTTTCGAGCATATCGACTGATGGGATGTTGGTGATAGTAAGCCGGATGTTGGTTCTCTAGGCGTTGCAGGGTCCGGGTTTTGTCGTTGTAAACGATCGATTTGAGATACCCCCATAAAAAATAGTCACAGAGTGTCAAATCGGAAGAGCGGGCCGACCACGGTACGTCACCTTTCAAGGAGACGTTATCACTCAACTGGTGAACCACAGCAAGTTTGTAGGGATGAAACTGGAGTTCGTTGTAAAGAATTCGTCTCAGTGTCTAATCAAAAATCTCCAAAGCAGCAGCGTGTTTACGCGCCGAACGCCTGGGAGAGCACAAAAACGACTCCCTCACTTTTTCGACGTTTTCTAGGGTTCTGGAAATCCGTTGACCTCCTGGGCCTCTGTTTGCCACACTCTCACTTTCCCTGAATGTTTTCACCCACAAAACAGTCGATTCCCAGCCAGGAATGGGAACAACGGGCTGAATTTTGAACCGAGTTCGGAAGGCACGTTGAGTGGCGACCGCCAAAAGATTATTTGAAAAGTAAATGGCTGGTTTCCTAGAATCGTCGCCGACGCCGGGCGCGACGCACGCTGGAATCAGAACCAGTTTGATTGGAGCGTGGAGTGAAGCGACGTCAATCTGCGGCTCAGGCGCATGCGCAGAAGGCGGCGGCGTCTGTCACTCGCCAGAGATCGACGATTTCACTCCTAGGAAACCGGGCCTTAAGATTCGGCGGCGAACGCTCGTTGCTCCTTTGTCCAACGCATGGCGACAACTAAACTATGAGATAACAAAACTTCAAGACCCTCTCTTTAAAATGAAACTCTTTCCACTCCTTTCTGACCATTCCTTGCTAATTAGCATCCAATTAAAATCAGCAAGTTTCTCTGTCGCATCCTGTAAAATCAATCGCACTGGAGTCAAGTATTTCCAAACATTACGCGTAAAATAAGTCCCATCATTAGTTTATATCCTTGTGATTACATTGGTGAAAACATCTTATGTACCTAACTTAGAAATTTTTTGACTATAAACATTTTCTGTTCTCTAACTGTTGCCAAAATCAATTATCTTTTTATTTAGTCTCGTTAGCGATTATTGGCACAGATGAATCTAAAAATCGTAAGAAAGCAATAAATTTCATACTTACTCCAGAGAAGCCTTGGTTCACATTTCCATTATGATCACCATTAATATTGTTGTTACCAGGCAACAAATTTTTGCAACAATGGACTGAAAATTTAATCATTTAATGGGGAAACTATATGAAATTTACTATTTTCCATAGTATTTTTTTTTTAAACTAAGCTTTTTAGAAATAAATTATAGCTTATCCTGCTCCCTGTTACTGCAGCTATCTACGGTGAAAAAATGGTTAAAATCGGTCCAGTAGTTTTGAAGTTTACCCCTGACATACGCATACAAAAGTAGTCTTTTATGTATATAGATTAATAGTGTTAAGAGAATTTCTTCAAGAACATGGAATAGAAAAGATGCTCTATTTTCATTCTCTGTGTGTTCTATCTGCATGTGGACGAAATGACTAAGCAGCCTGTATTACTCAAAATAAAATGCAATTTTAAAAACAAATTGGTGTAATGAGATAAAAGGAAAAAAAAAACTGGCCAAAATCACATTGCAGGGGAGAAAGAACAAGGACAATGATATTAAAAAATGCAAAATATAACTGGAACAATAGTAAAGATGTAAAAATAAAAATCAGCTTCGGAAAAAAATTAATGCAAAATGCAGCACAAAATAAACGCATTTATACTGAATGGAACAAATTAGTGTTGTAGATAAAAAGAAAAAATAATAATTGAAAGAATCAACGATCAAATAAATTTTCTCAACATTACAGCAGTAAAAAAAAAAGATAATTTCTGAACAAATTAATGCAAAATATAGAAAAACATGAGTGAATAAATTAACTTACTCATTTAATGAAGAGTACATGAAAAAATGAAAAAAAAAAAAAAAATGTAAATCGTTGTCTTTTTCTAAGCCATATTCAGATTGATGATATATTTGAGTTCTTGCATGATAAGTGAAAGCTCCAACGTTACAAATTTTAATACAAATTACAAGAAAAAAAAAAATGTTCATAGTACTGTTTCTATAAAAGGGTAATTCCACGTAAATGTCAACCTAGACATGATTTTTTCATCTTCCAATATATACATTGTGTGACATATCATTTTAAAGATAATTTTTCAAATTTTTAGAATTTAACCTCAGTTCTCACAAAATATTACTCTAAACACCTACAAAATGGCTGTAAAGATAAGATATGCAGTTACACAAAGCATCGCATATTTTTCTAACTTTTCATGTTCATATATAGTTTTAAAAAACTGCAAATAATAATGAATTTTTTTTAATTATTGAAGCATGGTTCTTTTGCTTTACAGCAATATATAATATTTTTTGTTTTATCATAAAATAAATAGTGCAAAGTTAGTATCTATTCAGTCTGATTTACTTGTTATGTTAGTCACAAAAACATGAATTAATTCAGTTATTTCCTTCTGGAAATAATATTTTTTACATTTTTTCCCCTAATCTCTTCTATGTTATGGGCACAGTTATATTGATGAGGTTGTTCATAAAGAATTTCCTTTTTTCTAACCACAGGACTTGTGACTAACATAACATCATTGTGTGTGACTAACACAACATCACTGTGACTAACATAACATAACTGTTCAAGAATTGCTTAAATCTTAACCAAGCAATTTATTTTAGAAACAAATTAATTTATTGAACCTCTTATTATGAAAAAATTAGTGTGACCATATATACTGCAGTAATTTTTTTTTTTCAAAACAGTTTTTTTAATGGCACATTTGGGGTCAAAAGTTTATGCTGTAATTTGCGACACAAGTAATCGACATATGAAGTCAACATCTTCAATGAAAGAATTTTAAATGATTTCAAAGCTATGTGCGACTTCACTGTGCAATAAGTTTTTCTATGAACATATGGAGCTGCTGCTCACTTAAAAAAACAGATGTGTCCCTAACTGCCTCCAGCATCTACAGGTCATGGAGTTTTATGACATTGGATAATGGAAAGTGCCCTCATGTATAGTACAACGTATGGAGCAGCGTTTTACATGGGAAAACTTTGGTAATTAATGCATAGGAATTATTTCAGGAATTAAAAAAACAAGAATTGAAGATAAACTGAATGTTTGTGAGTGAAAATGACATGGTTGAAAAGAAAGAATTAGACTTGTTGTTTGAAAACGGGAATCCCCGAAAAAGGTTCTTTCGGAAAGAATGATATGCAGTAAATATGGAGAAATTAAAAATTTGTTCATTAAAAAATACAGGGAATGAAATCCCAAGAAAATAAGTTTTTTTTATAGAAATTGTGGAAGATGAAACTGCTGATACTTTTGAAGGAAATTCTCCCGGACTGTTCCGAAATACAAAAAGTAAGAAAGTGGGTAATTTTATTGTGGTGATATTTACCTCTTGTATGTCCATATGTTAAGTAGGTTTTAAACATGAATGATTATGAACTCTTCATGAGCAAAAGCTCTGAAGCAATTTTTGTGTTTCCCGCAAATGAGGACAAGTTTTAAATTTAAAGAACCTAAATTTTAAATTTAAAGAACCCAAATTTCCAAAGTCTTGTCGCAAACATCTGCAAATTCCCGCAAACATTATTACAAAATTGAACTGGAAATTTTGTTTACAAGTAAACATGTGTATTAAGCTTCAATAAAATCTTGTTTGCAGTCTAATATTTGTATTAATATTACCTGTAATACACTTAAAGTTAAATGTCTAATCGTGTGTTATGTTAGTCACGTTATGTTAGTCACAAGCGATTTTTATTAAAACACTACTTTTTGCACTATCATTTAAAATATATGCCAAATTTACAATTATTAATGTGAAAATAACCTTTCATATAGATACTATCAGTGAAAAAAATATTATTTTTTGGTTTAGTTTTAGAGAATTGTGTTGATGAACTTAATACAAAATTTTGAGGGTTGCAAATCTGTTATGTTAGTCACGTTGCTCAAAATGTTCCCTAACTGCCAAAAATGAAAATAATATGATTATTTTTGTATATTAACTTGAACAGCTCATCAATGCGGAGAAGAATAACATTGCGTTGCGTACATTTGCGTCCTTTGTTTTGGATATTGTGACAAAAATAAGGCTCGTACACAGAAAATAAGATTAAAAATTTATTCTAACTGTTATGTTAGTCACAATGGAATTAGCCAAAAGATTAAATGAATAATTTACACAGTAAAATCCCGTCACGAACTTGAAATGATCGCAAATTTTGTTCATTGCAACGAGAATTTCGTTGTAACGTACTCACGCAATATGATGGAAATTAAACCGGGCCTGAACAAAAATTTCGCTGAAATGGGTACCTCGTTGTATTTGTATTTGCTGTAACGAGCTATCCACAAATGATGCCAAGCTTTGAAGGGGGAGGAGGGTATTTGAAATTAAGACAGTTTGTGACAAGGGGAGAGAGGAAGGACAAAAACTACTATGACACGCAGTTCTTATGAGAGAATACATACGCTGTTGGTGCACCGAAAAGGGGGGGGGGTGAAAAAAGTTGAGAGGTAGGGGACAGCATCTCTCAACTTTTTTTATTCTTAAAAATGTGGCTATACTATTGGATTTTAGCACTGCTGACTAAATGACCTCTAAAATCTGCCAAAAATGGCCTCAAAAATCAAGGCGGATGACCACCGTAGACCCCCCTTCACGATTCTAAGCTCCAATTTTATGAAATAACATGAAAAAATACTATTTTGGGAACATTCAGCTTCTATATTCGTGAAATTAATTAATCCACCGAGTAAAAAGAAATCATTTTTCAATTGATCATAACTTATTAACTCTGAAAAGTGAGGGGGAAAGGTCGCTATTCTTTTGTAAGTGAGAGGGCAGACGCTCCCCTTGCCACCTGTACGAGCCGCCTATGAGAAAATATGTTTGAGAAACATAGCTTGACATGTGGCAAAGGGGAGAGGGGGTGTGGCACCTTGTGACAAAGAAGGGAGGGGTCAAAAATGTTGGAAAAAGTTAAACATCATTTATGGGCCCTAATGAGATTTTGCCGTATTTCGCTCGTGGTAAAAGCGCCATCTGTCCAACCATCCAGCAAGCTCTCATCCTCCTTCCCTCACCTCCCGGAAGAGGGCTCTGCCAGAGAGGAGAGATTCGAGCCAGAGCGCATCCATAGAGCGGAATCGGAGTGCACAGGTAAAGGGGGAAATCGCGGGAGAAAGCCGCCAGTCCACCTGCACACAGCAAACACAGAGACGCTCGCACAACACACATAATCTGCACTCGAGAATGGCGCGTCCGGACCCCGGATAATTTGGGGGTTCGGACCCGGACGAGAGAGTGCCGGACGCTGTGTCCGGAGCGAGGATGGCCGAGGGCGGGGGCAAGGAGGAGGCCGAGGAGGCCTTCTCCTTCATGGACAAGGTCCGCTTCATGATGTACGGGGAGCAGGAGAAGGAGGCATTCCTCATCGAGAAAAAGGAGAAGGAAGAGAAGAAGAAAGGTGAGCAAAAAAAACACCCTCTCCTATTGTTGTCATTTTCAGAGCCCGCATATCTGTGATTTGAGAGGTAATTATTATTATGATTGATTAAAATGAACTGCTATATTTTCATACGAAATGAATGAAATACCTTTGTGCTGAAAGATAAATAAGAATGGTAGAAAGCGCAAAGTTGCAAAAAATTACACGTGTTCTGGCTTTCAAGAAACAATTTTTAAATTCAAAGAGGTGTAATATGGATGTAAAATCTTTCGACCTTAACATAACTTCACATTAGGTCTCTTTGTATTTAAAAGAGGTTCCTTGAAACCTTACAACACGTGTCTGAAATTCGTCGCAAAGTTATTCTTTTTGCGTTGGCTCTTGAACTTTTATTGATTCATATTTTTTCACCATAAACACGAAATTTCTATTTCAGTGCTTATTATTTTTTATTTTGAGATGTCAGTAATTTTAAAACACGTCTTAATGTGCCCCTTTCCCCATCTCTAATCTTGAGGTATTTATTTCCCAGGCTTTGTCTTAATATGATGCATTTTTGTGCTTAGTTACTGTTTCGTGAATAAAGTACCTTTGCCCAAGCTTTACCATTTTCCCGCGATCATAATTTAATCCTTCATTAATGAGATGGAGTGCCCTACACTCCAGGAGAATTGCTTTTCTGCAATCAAACCTTTTACAATATTTATGTATATGGCTTTACACGTGTATCGCTAACGATCTATTTCAAATGTATTTGCATAAATAAGTAGTACAAAAGTCGTTGGAAATGTTCCCGTCTAATTTACTAAATTTAGTGGAACAGACAGGAAATATAATGCTGAGGTTATACATACCGCACCCCACAAAACTTAAGTTAAGAAAAATTCGCTTCGGCAGTATGTTAAATGGTCAGCTTTAAAAGGCCCTAAGCGTAAGTGTTTTATAATCGTACGTCTCCAATAGATTTCAAAACATCTGCTTTTGTCAACACTCACCGATCCAATGTGTATGATTGTGTACATATATCGGACATAGGGGAAACAACGCGTTTAAAAATGATAAATATTTTTATTAAGTTGAAAGTATAGCTGCACCATTTAATATGTCATTGGCGTAGTTCTTATCGTATTTTCTAAGGTGTACCGCGTTAATGTGCGCAAAATTAGCTAAAAGAGAATTGAAGGGCTTGAAAGATGAAGGAGTTATGTGATAAAACCGAAATTGCGAGTAGTTAAAGTTCAAGTGAAATTGGTCTAATGACGTCTACTTTTTGAAGTAACAAATTTTATTTGCTTACCTTTATCCATTGCTTACCATTTTTCAGAGTGTTAATTTTTAAAAATCTAACAAAGCCCCTTAATCCTCCAAGCCCTTCAATTAGTGCCAGTAAAGAACCATACCATTTCGAGATGGACCACAGTGACCCCGCCCCTCAATCTTTCGATATTAAATAACTGAAAAGTTTTCGAAAGTGACACACCAGATGTATTAACGAGTTAAATGAGTCACATTTTCGAATAATTAGAGAGGAAGAATTGGTTTCACTAGTACTTTATTATTCGCAGAGTAAGGAAAATATATTGTTGAATTATCATAAGTTCTGTTATAAAAGCTTGTGTACTAATTCTTACGATTTATATATCTCAAACTTCACTTGATTGGTTGATGATTACATAGGGATTTAACGGTTTGAAATTAGATTTATACGTTGTATGAAGCTTTCGAGAATGGTTTTCTTTAGAATATGTGAATGATTTTCATACATAATTTAAAATGCAATAGTTACTAGATTGGAATATGAAGATTTTCGTTTATATTTATTTTTTGTTTACAGATGTTTTCATTAATAATTTTCCTGGGTTATGCATTAAATATATTGAACTTTATATGGCCTGATATTAAGACAGTCCATTTTCTAAAAAATAAGGATTCGAACGGCTAAAAGTAATTTTCAGTGTTGCTTAAATTCATTGCTAATTATCATTTGGTTAATCGCTTTTATCTTTGAAAAGGCAATACGCATCAATGAAGCTTAGAAAATGCGTTTTAACAATCGGTTTTGTGACAGTCTGCCCCCCCCCCCCCCCGCCAGATGTAAGTCAATTTTTGATTTCCTGCAAAAACAAAACCCTAATACCAACTCTAGTAAATCAACTTTATCTGAACATCGCATCGATATTTACTTACAATTGAGGTAAGAAAATTACCGGGATACAAGTAGACTGTTTATATGCGATTCTCTGTAAACTCGTCATTTTTCACACGAAATCTGTCCGGGTACGGTTTTTTGAAATGTTCGTATAATTATAATACTATTACTCAGAAAATAAATCTATTACTTTGGTTTGAAAGAGGGCCAATTGAAGTTTGTGTTTTTCTGATAAATCATGATAGGGGGTGGTAAGTCTCCCGCCTGGTATAACTAGGCAGGGGACTGTGCCAGATGACTGTGTTTTTGCTCTTTGTTGCGTAATATCTGCAAAACTATTGGAACATAATTAGTTACGAGACTACCTATAAATTTAGGCACAAATCGTGGAAATAATAACTAATATGTTTAATAATTAAATTAATTGACATTAATGAAATCACTTCCCAGAGGACTGTTTTTGCAACGACCCTGATGTATACTTTCATCACAAATGTAGCTCTCAAACTAAGCAAAGTAGCGTTTCAACACCGTTCTCGGCGATTTCAGTAAATTCACACTGATTACTTTAAACTTCATACCAAATAGAATTTGCAAAAGTTATAGATTTTTCGTGTTACAGCTTTGAATTTGTTGCAGAGGATTGTTTAAAAAAACTCCGGACAGAATGTACATGACAATTTTAAGTTTTAGAAATACGTAATTATACCTTATTTCATAAGAAAAATATAGCTTCATTATTCTATTTTTAGATATTAATTACCAAATTTATGTAGTGTTAATAGGTTTTTCGAAATACTATCTTTAACAGTTAGACGATGGGATTGGGACAGCCAGGGGACTGTGTTTTTGGCGCTTAGATAATTTCTAGAAAAAAGAAATTAAATTGTTATCACTCCAAATACAATTGGGCCACAAAGTATTAATGCTTTACTTGTATTAAGAGCGATAATTACTTTATTACACTTTATTATTTTTAAAATAATCGTTCCGGACAGCCAATTACCAGTTTACAGAGAATCGCCCTTATAGGAATACATTAAAATATTTAACTGTAATGCGGCTCTAAAGAAAATTTTTGTAATACAGTTAGAACGAAAAAGATAAAAATTGGAAATGAAAAATGGATACTAAAGACGGGTGCTAATCAATTTTAAATTTCTTTTTAAAACGTTTTTAATTATTTCCCCCTTCTTTCTTTTTTTTTTTTGAATTTTGCATAGCATGTAAACAAACTACTTATCTGCATTGGAAAAAAATCAAAACAATTGTATTGGTAATATTTTTGAATGCTTTAATTATTTTCTACTTTTTTTAAAACAAGTTTGAAAGTATTCGTTACCGCCCCAAGTTCTGTAAAGGCAAGCAATATTTCAGAATAATGCAAAACAAATATTTTAGAAAACCAAGATTTTGAATGGAATTATTAATAGGCATTATTTTAATGAGGTTTTATTTGAACTGTATTTTCAATGCTTTTTGCATACATTAAATAAGTGAATTCACTGGCACATGTTTCTGCTAATACAATTAAATTATTACTAATGATTGTTTCTTAGGAATTTAAATCTAAACATATAACTATGGGTTATTGTGCTCCCAGCTATAAATAACATTCTGAAATTACCGAAACCTATGGCTTATAGCGGTTCAAAAAATAGAAACAACAAAGGAATATATTACAATTTGAAATTACTTCCGATGTAATTTTAGGTAAAAATGAAGTTTTGATTGTCCTATGAATTATATCATTCCTATTTTCTTGTCCATTTTAATGTTTTATTTAATGTTACTTTATTAATTTCAATGCATCAAACCTTATTTTACAAGTAATTTTTAAACTCTCCAAGTGCTTATTTTAAAGTCGAATCTTTGAAAAACTGCTTTCATGCGTTTTGTGCATATATCTCAATTTGTAGTTCATAATAATAATTATAAAAGCCATAATTATAATGGTAATAAAAATATGCTATCATACATCATAATTGTCGTCATATTGTAGTGAGACTTTTATGTGCCTTTTTCAATGTATCACTGTACTCCATGCCCTGTCTCACTTTGTCCACGTGGGGCATAGTGTGACAACTGAAGAGCCTTTCGAAATGCAATTTTTTGAAAAAGAATGTAATGAGATATTCAGTTGTTTGAAAAAAATCACACCGCGAGTTTTAAAGTTCTATATTCATGTTCTGCAATCAAAATTTCTCTATAACTGAAACTAGAGAAATAAGAAATCTCTCTTTCCTATATGTGGCAAACATGAAAGAGTTGATAGAGCTATGTTTTATTTATAATTGGCCTGAACACAGGATATACTCTTGAAGTTGCTTTTGAATAGGTTTGAATACTGTTTTTGTATTTCTTTTATTATTAGGATTATTCAATTACTCGCTATCTTCTCTAAAGTTCTTCTGCAAATTAATTTTTTTGCCTCTATTGATTTGAGTTGGAACACTGTTTTACAACTTGTAAGAAAGAAACCAAATCCAACTCAACTCAAGAGCCAATTATTTTTATCTATTACCCCCAAAATAAGTATGCATTGTCAAGGTCAGAGCTTAACTTATTAGAGCAGCTTTATATCTCCTATCTCAATCAAGAGATTCACAAGACAGTGCGTTGTTGGTTACTCACCCCCCCCCCCGCCTCCCTTAAAATACAAATAAATTCGACTTGATTTATAAATTCGAAGTAGCACGTAGCAGTCTTGAACTTTGTTTTGAAACTTCTCATACCAACAGTAATTTACGTAAATTCAATTCTCTTATTTTGATATAAGTAATTATTTTTAACCCTACACTGCATCGTGTTGCCAATTAGATACAGGACAATTTTTTCTTTTTGTGACCAGCAGAAATTAGTCACAAGGCAACTCAATGCATAAAAATAAAGTATTAGATATCTAAAAAGCAATTATCACTATTAATCCTCAAAATTGAATTTTTAAATTTACTTTTTATTTGTTTTCTTATTACTTTGAAAAACATATTAGTTACAAATAAAAATAAAAATCATGCAGTGTCGGGTTAAAAACTTGCAAATTTTGAAATTGTTTTTTCTTTAGCGTTTACCGGTTCGTTATTTTTGTGTTCACCTTTAGCAACTCTTGATTATTTTGACTATATAGGAAAGCGGTTTGAAGGCAGCTAGTTGCGTTGTTGAAACATGGACGAAACAAAGACAGAGTTTGAGAGTTCTCTTAACACTCTTAGAAACTTTAAAATTAACTTCTAAGTTTTAGCCCTCCATTTGAAATATATGCTTTCAACTTTATTACTCACTTTGACATTTTTTTTTCTTCAATTAATGAGATATTTTTCGGTTCCAAAAAATGACTTCACGTAAGAACTTTTCATCGGTTTTCCAGAAAATAAACACTGTCGTCCCCGCTTAATCGGGTAACGGATAAACGGATACCCAGTTTATACGAATAAAACATCCCGGGACTGAATAATCCCGTACCATAGTCGCGATGTTAAAGATCCACGCTTAAACAAATACTCCGATTAATCAAATATTATTTTTTTGGAACAGACAGTACTCGTGAAAGCGGGGCCGACAGTAACTGGTAAGCTTGAATTTAGTTGAATACCTTTTTACTTAGATATAGGGAGGGGGGGGGGCAATCTTTTGATATATTTATGTCGTTGAAATAATATTTTTAAAGAAAAAGAGAAGGAAGAAAATGAAAAATAGTATTAAATAGTCAGTTCAATACTGTGTATGAATACAGTGTATGAGTTTAATTCGGTAAAATGTGGACATGAATTCCCGTCCTTTGCAAACGTAAATGTAATATATTTAACAGTAATAATAATACCGAAGGTTGTAGAGTCATTCCATAGTGTCTAACGTAACATTCAGAGCTGATTTTGTAACTGTTTTTACTTGTAACTTAAAGGATAAAAACATATTTTTTAGTTATGCTGCTGGATTTACAATGTACATGGTATCTATGTAGCATTTCTACTAAGAATTTAAAACAAAATTACTGACAGTAGATATTTTTTCAACCAAAATAGCGTGACTAACGTAACATTTTTGCAACCCTGAAAATTAATGCTCATGTTGTGAGACAAAAATTTCTCAAAATTAAGCAAGTGTTAAAAATTGAATGATATATTTGAAAAATGTGTACATTTGGCTTTTAAAAACACAAAACACCTTTATTAAACCTTAATTTCTTTTAGTCTTAAGTGTCACTTTTACTCGAGATGAAGTGTGACTAACGTAACGTGACTAACGTAACCATCAAATAACAAGCACACACACTACAAACTATTTATTATGGCTAATCTCAGTGATAATTACAATACTTTTTCATTTTTTCAACTTCTTATGCTGTATGATTTTTATTTATTTATTCATTTATTTATTTTTTGATACTTTTTTCACTTCGGTATTTTTTTTTTCTTCGGTTAAGGTTGACATTTCTATGGAATGACCCTACATTACCTGTTGATGTATTATAAGTGTATGTAAACTTAGCGGATATTCAATAGTTTTGAAAATCTTCTTTTTAGTTTGATTAACTCCAAAAGCGTACTTTTTAGTTTTTTAACTATATTTAGGATTATTCTGAAAAAATTCGTCTTAAGAATTTTAGCAACTGTCACCTCTGCTTATGAGAATACCATCGCATGATAAATCTCTCTGAGGTCAAATCATAGCCGTCAGACCTTCGATAATGCATCTCGCTTTCACATCGAGGTACGAGCAACTCTCTTCGTGTCAGATCAGAGAGAGAGCGTTTCGAGCGAGCCATCCTCATCAACGGGTACGCGATGCTTCAGGAATCCTATCTATTGGTCAGTCGGTCCGTCATCGATTTTCCTCCCTCTCACTCCCGGCTTCTGCCTTCTGCTGGATTGAAGCTACTCGGTGGTGGACAGCTCTAATGTCGAACGCGCACGCCGCCATTGATCCAAATCAACTGCTCACTCTCGAATCTGCACCCATGTCTGAAATGGAGAACGCGGTATTGTTCATAGATTCTCATGTTTTAATTTCGTTTAGTCATTCATTTTGCGCAATGACTAATTCCTTTTGTAGGATCGGCAATAATATCCTTTTTTTTTTTTTTTCAAAATTCAGAGTTAATGCTACGTAGCTATATTATCCAGGAATTTTTGGCTCTTAATTTAACGGAATATCTATAAACATACCGTGGAACACCTGTATCATCGACACTATAAAAATGAATGTTTTTACAGTATTACACAGCTAATTTTATAGTTATAAACTGTAAAAGTTGCTAACTTTACAGTAATAAACTGTAAAATTGCTAATTTTTCCGTTTATTACTGTGCATTTTACAGTTTTAAACTGGAACCTCTGCTGCCAGTATTATACTGTTGTTTTTACAGTACAATACAGCTAAATTTTACAACAATGAACTGTAAAATTGTTAACTTTACAGTAAGAAACAGTAAAATTGCTAGTTTTAGTTTGTTACTATGCATTTTACAGTTTTAAATTGGAACCTCGACTGTTAGTATTATACTGTAAAAAACAACAATTCATTTTTTGCAGTGTACCGAATGGTTTGAGAGACTTTGCCCAAAAACTTTTTTCTTTTATTTTGAAATACTTGTAGAGAAATCGAATACGAATGCCCCCCCCCCTCCCACACCGATTTTCATAGCAAACACGTTCTAAAGTTTCCCCCTAAAATAGATATATATATTTTTTTAGAAATGCCATTGCTTTTTCATTGCATCAACACTACGAACTTAATAAATATACATCCATTAATTTAAATCGAACTTTATTGACTTATTTCTGAAACAGAGAAGTAGAAGTCTACTTGCTTTGCAACGCAACTGCTACTCAAACATCAGATTTCTATGTATTATAATTTTGAAAATGTAATAAATAAAAAATATAAACGTAGGAAGCAAAACATTTATGGCTCTTGATAGATAGACTTTAAGCAAACAAACTTTTATTAAAAATGTAGTATTATATTTTTAATTTTTGGGAGTAGCTAATTTTCTTTTGCATTTTTGAACGGAAGTAGAATGAAAGGAAAACTGCCATATCTTATCTCTAAGCAAAAAAAAATCGGCGTTGATTCAAGAAAATTCGTATCTACTCATTGATGCCATTAAAAAAAAGCGTACATTAAATTTCAAAAGTTAAAATTTAATTCAAAAATTTGGATCAATATCACTTTGCTACAAATACTAAAAGCAAATATTAAAACTTAGAAGATGCTACTCTACTAATTAGATTTACGCTCAATGAAAATTTCGATAAGAGTTCTGTAAGGAGTCTAAGCATTGCAAGTGTTGCAGACAAGCACGTATCCAGAACTTTGTTTAGGGGGGGGGGTCCAAGGTCACGAAAGATAAATCAGAAGTATTAATTGTTTGTTACATTAGCACTAATTAAATTAAAACTATAATAATTATTAATATATAATGTGAAACTTAAAATACAATTAATTAATTAAAATTGATAATGAAATTAGGTATAATTAATTTAAAAAAATGCGGTAGTAAATTAATTTTTGGCAATTAATAACAGTTATCCATACGAAAATTCTAAATGTGAAGAAAAAAAAAATTCATCATATCTCATTTCATTCGCTGAAACATTTATGTTTATGCTTCGAAAAAGAGTAGTATATAATTCCTTCGAAGAAAAATTTCACAATAAAAGAAAATCAGAAGACAAATACTTTTCCAGGAATTATTAGGAAAAATGTTGCTAATACTTCAACAAAATATTAAACTTGGTAATATATTTAAAAAAAATGTATATATTTATGTTCATTTTGTTGCCACCCCCCCCTCCCGCCTCCCCAACTAACTACTATCTATAGAATCGAATGCACATTGCACAGCTGTATGAATTCTATTATAATGTAATTCTAAACCCTTGTTCGATTTTAACAACACTTCATACAAAATTCAACTATGCTCTGGACGATAATATTTGCAAGGTTTTACTTTCAAACGTTGAATTAATTTTCTTTATTTAAGTTTATAAAATTCTTTCGACAATACGAAATAGAATCTCCAAACTTACACATTTTCTATTTTTTTCATTTAAAAGCTTGAACAAACACAGTTTAATTGGAGAAATTATTCACCACTTGCAAAGCAGAATCCGAGATTTCGAAAAAAACGGTGGGAGAAAAAAGACGGCTTATATATGAATATATAGATATAATTGATTATGCCCGCTAATTAAAATCGTAAAATTATGTAAATTAGTCGAACACAAGGCCTAAAAAATTACGAATTTATCGATATCTCGTTCGATGATCATTTCACTGGCGTTCGGGAACAGTTATACTGACTTACATACATAAATAGATATAATCTACGTACATGGTATTTTAGTAATATGAAATCGTCAAATTTTTTTAAAAAATCTGTAAATTTTCTGCACAGGTTTTACTTAGTAGATCTAATTTTCCCGTAAATGACGCTGATTTGACTCAAACTCGGCATTTTCGCAGGGAAATTTGATTATTTGACAAATTTCTACATGAAATCTGCAGAAATTTTACAGATTTCTGTGAAATTTCTTCATTAATTTGAAGATACTGCAGAAAATTTGCACAATCATTTGGAGGTTCTCGTGTTCTGAATTGACTTGGAAGTTAAATACTTTTCAATTAATGGGAATACTTAAAGGAAAAAAGCACCTTCTGTCTTGGTTATGATTTTTTGAGGTGAGTGATGAAAACTGTGATAAAAGACATCCGGTTTGAGGGGGGTTCGGACCCCCTGGACCCCCCCCTTAAATACGTCCTTGGTTGCAGATGCGATAACTGTTTTAGATAAGATATAAAAATGGAAGAGAAAGTCACTTCAGTTGAATGGGAATACGTTGGGTCGTTTTAAATGGCGGCTTCCGGGGCGAGTATTTTCTGACCCCCTCCCTCCCAGAAATAAGTTGGCAATAACACAAGTACATAGTAGAATTATTAGGAATATATTAATTATTGCTTTAAAATGCTTATTGCATATTCACAAAGAAATAGTAAACTTCGTTCTATCTGAGATATATAAAATTTTAAAAAATAAAGAAAAGGGAAAAAATCAGTATTTCTATGAATAGAAGAGAAAAAAATTGTCCCATCCATTTTTATGTCCATTTTTATATTGTTTACCTTTACCTTTTTTTTTTATGTATATAAAGGAGTGTTCCAGATTAGGAGCACTTGTTTAAAACATCATTTTCCCGACTTTTTGCTAAACTCAAAAATGCTATTCAAAGCTTTTTTTTTTACTGTTTTAAAGTAGGTGACTATGGAATTTTTGAGCATTTAAGGGACTCATGTTTTATCATTGGACAAGCTATTTTATATCAAATATTAATAAAAGTGTAGGAAGTAGAAGAATTAGGGGGTCTGAATTCGGTGCCCTTCCCCGAATGAAAAACTTTGAGAAAAATTAAATGTTTTATTTTCGACGTACATTTATTAATTTCTTTTTCAGTTTTCGCGTATGATTTTCTTCTAACAAGACTAATCCCTATACACAACAGTTGCCGTTATCGATAACTTGTTAACTATCAGTCGAGCAGAATATTTATCGATCTTGGCATCAACCTTAATACCTATCACGTTCACAATTCGCCAAAGCAAAAATGACGTCACAATCCATAAACACATCAGTTAACGGTAAGTTACGAAAAGTAGAAACAGGTCTTGTATGAGAGGAACTTTACTGTAAATTGACAAGGGATATATGAGTTGACTTCAACGCGGCTTTGTAGTTGCCCTTTCAAAATCGTGACCATTAAAGCTAAGAGTTGCGGAGATTGAAAAGAAACTTCTGGCAAAGTGAAGGGCGTCGACGCTGTTCCCTTAAATGCCATACATCGGGAAGAATGCCTTTTTTTTTAATGCATATTTCTTTTTCTTAACCGCCCTTGATTTTTTTCGTGGTATTCACATTTTCGTAAACGTTGCGGTTAGCTAAGAGTGCGTTTAGTGTTATGATATTTTTAGGTTAGTGTAATCTGAAATGACAGAATGAATGACAGAATGCATGTGCTTTAGCCTCATTTTTTTGAAAATTATTGGCGTACCCAAATGTTTCGAACAACTTACACTGCGAGAAAAAAAAAATTGTTGTTTTTACAGTATAATACTGGCAGCAAAGGTTCCAGTTTAAAACTGTAAAATACACGGTAATAAGCTGTAAAAGTGCTAATTTTACAGTTTATTACTGTTATGCAGCAATTTTACAGTTAATTACCACAATTTCACAATTTATTACCACAAAATTAGCCGTATTATACTGCAAAAACACCAGTATAATACTAACAGCGGGAGTTCTAGTTTAAGACTGTAAAATGCACAGAAATAAACCGTAAAATCAGCAATTTTATATTTTATTAATGTAAAATTATAATTTTAGTTTATTACAGTGTAAAATTAGCATTTTTTACAATTTGTTACTAAAAAATTAGCTGTAAAAACAATTATTGTTATTACGGATTTGTTTGCTCTGTTGTATACCAGAGAATAACTTGCCTCTTCTCTTACGAAGACGCCATTTTTCCACTCGTACGCTCATAAAAAGCGCTGACGAGTCAGATTGGACAGAGAGAGAAAAAAAAACGGTAAACTTTAAGAATTTAGCTGCCAAATTTTACCAATGTCAACCATGTAGAGCTCTTAAAATTTGTATTTTAGCGACTGCTCAAATTGAGTACGTTTGATTCGGACGGCTTGCACTTCTATAACGAATCTCTGTAAAACTGTGTTTACTGCATCTGTTCGCAACTGTCTCCTCACTGCAAAACCCTTTTGTATTGTAAATTTTGCTCTGTTTACACATTTCACATTTAGGGTCTATCTGTTTATGATTTCACCTTTTTTTTAACGTCTTTACCCCCACCCCTGTCACTAAGTGTTACCTTACCTTGTTCCCCTCGTCAATTATTACACAAGCATGTTGTTATAAAAAATGCTTTATTTCAACTGGAGTGTGTGATGTCACACTTTTTATTACCTGCTACTTCCTCCTGTCACAAACCGCCACGATTTTGTGAGCCCCTTACCGTATTAAATCGCTACATCCTTTTGTGTACGACTCTTTGGCACTTTTTTCAATAGCAACTTCAGATTTCAGAAAACAAAAAGAAAGACGTTTAGCCCATTTATGCCCAAGTTTTTTTTAATAATTTTTTTCAATTTTTATCTACCTAAAACTCTTACTTGGAATGTTTTAAATACATTTTAGGTGTCAAATAGATCACCGCTTCCGTAAATATTAAGTTATTCAATATCCTGTTTATGGGACACTGGGCTTATATATATGAGCAAATGAGCATGATTATACAAAAATGATATAATTATTTTTGCAAACTAACAGAACGGAGGACTTCTCTGATGTATTTTAAGCAAATCATTTTAAGATAGTTTAGTTTTATGAAAAATAAGTTTGCAAAAAACACCATCTTTCTGCGACTACCCATGCCGTATCGTTGTTAGACTCATTTACCTAAAAATAACTGTCAATAAATGAACATGAACTCTAATGTCCAGCTAAGGGCTTCATATGGTTTTCTCAAGAAGGAATGTGAAAAACAGCTTTAGTAAAAGGATATACGTATTACAGGTCTTTTTCTGCAGTAACTAACAAGCGCCCCGTTTTTAGGCATAATGCTGGGCATGACTGGGTTAAAGTTCATTTACTTTTTACATTATATTTAATTTATGTTGAAAGAGCTTTATGAAGAAATAAAACATTAGTATGAAAAATAATGTATTTGAGAAATAGAACTTCTCCCGCTCGGATTTAACCCTCTGGTTGCTTATCCCGCGATTTCCACGGGCAACGAAGAAGTAACAAAATTTGCTCATCCCGCGATTTTCACGTGCACAACGTAATTTAAAACCGTATTCCGCAATTTCATCGTTTAAATGTCAGCAATGAATTTTCTGAAGCATTTACACTGACCGCTCGGCCATTTTACAAGCCCGATAGCTCCTAATTTAGTAAAGAAAGGATTTCATCGAAAGTGTGGTTTTTATTGCTCAAAAATTGGAAAAAAAAATAGTATTGTTGTTCGAATTTGGTGTTAAGAACATGAAGGTAGAACTTTTCTAGTACCTTGTTGCAAGATTTATCATATTAAGGATAGTTTCTAACGTAATATGTGTAAATTTAGTACATAAGTTTTATATTGGTTTCTCATACATAAAAAATATGCATCTTTTTAAAGACTTCGTTAAGAAAATTGAGCAGTCAGAGGGTTAAGTAGAAGAATGTGGGGCAAGTGAAATGGTAAAATATTTTCAATTTGCTGCGTCACTTATCTAGTAATATTTTAACTAAGTTCTTACACATATAGTTAATTCCTGTCAAAAGATAAATAGCTCGGAACATCAAAGAAAAAAATTATACACGTGATTTTCAAAATTTGACACCTTTATTGTAATATTCGTGGTTTTTTAAAAATATTTCCTATTATTATAAAATTTTTGAAGTGGTGATTTAAACTATTAATTGAGATCTACTATAATGTCCAGTACAGTCCTTATTTTGTTTATACTAAGCAGTTTTGATTTTAAATGCTCAATGTAATTAGTCAAGTGTATGCGGGGCAAAGTGGATGGGGCAAAGTCAGTCAATTCGTTTGCTTATGCATTCATTTACTAAATAACATACGTATTTCTTCATTAATTAATTTATTCATTCTTTTACTTATTAATTCACCCATCTACTCATTCATTCACTTATTTTACTTTTCATTCTCTGTGTTATTCACTCATTTCTTTTTCTCGTGTATTAATTCATTCATTCACTTGTTTATTCATTTATTCTTTTCATTAATAATTCATTTATTTATTTATTTACGTGCTCATTTGGGTGAAAATTACTATAAATCATCAAATAGAAAATGTTTAGTTACAGGACTATTGTAGTTTTCACTTGCCCCATGGTTTTTTGAGGTGAAAAATTTGCACTTCATTTTTAAGGTTCAAAATAACTGCCAAAAATGAAAAATAACATTTCATGAATATTTCTACTGCAAACACATTATTCCTTCTTTCACACTGATTTTCAGAACAAATTTCCAATTCGTTCATTTTGAAACAGGTGTGTTAACTATTTCCCTTTGCCTCACATTCCCTTACTAACCCCCTGCCCCTTTTTTAAAAATTTGAAATATATAAATTATTTGATGGGCTTACAATTTTGAAGAGAAAAGATCTCACACGAACGATTAAACTGTAATCTACAGACCAAATAACTGTTCATGTATACAGGGTGTTCCAAGTTAACGTTCATGACCTCTATTTCTTCAACCGTTCGTCCTAGATGCATACTTCTATTTGCAAAATTGCTCGAAATGAGTAGGAGAGTTAAGATATGGAAAGTTTGGAGCGAAAAAAATAATTGGTTTAGAAACAAAAAATGTAACTTTTTATAGGGGCTCCGGGCCCCCAAACTTATATTTAGGGAAAGAATCTCCATTGAAAAATAATACTAACACACACAAAAAAAAAAATGACATTTGTGCGATCAAAATCCATGGAGAAATGAAACGTGAAACTTTATGACTTATACCACTTTACACTAGCGTTATTTTAAGTGATTTTGGGGGCCATATACACGCGAAATTCGTAAAATTAGTAAAATTTGGTTTCAGCATGACGAGGCACCGGCACATAAACCAGCAACATCCAAAGCACTTCTACGAAGTATGTTTAATACTAATATCTTTGGATATGGAGGTCTTTTGGAATGGCCCCCTCTATCCCCAGATCTTAGTCCTCTTGATTTTTTCCTCTGGGGTTTTTAAAAAGTAAAGTCTACGAGGTAGATTCAAAATCGATTTGCAGAACCGCATTTTATGCGCAGCGAAATGTGTCACTCCAGTAATGCTTCAAAACGTACAGTCAGAATTTTTATCACGCATTCAACCATGTATTTTAGCATAAGGAAAACATTTTGAGCAGCTATTATAATCGATTAAAACAAATGATATTCATTTCTAACACATTGTTTTCGCAGATTTTGTTTCTATTTTTATTTTGATTTGCAAGAAAGCAATGTAAAATTTCTGTGTTTAATTTTGTATATTATTTCTTAGATTTCACATATTTCGTGTGTTTAATATCTTTGTATAAAATTGTATAATAATTTACCTTGTCTTGTTATGTTTTGTAGTCTTATAGCATCTGTCTTTATTTTTGAATGCAATGAGAAGCGAATGCTTCCTGACATGGACGAAACAAATTTCATTATCGTACCTAATCTAAAAGCTCGTTATTCCTCTGGTAGGGCGAAAATTTTCTTTTGTCAATTTGTTTACGGGCCCTGCGCATTTAAAACTCGAATATCTCCGCGAATTTTGATCGCACAAATGTCATTTTTTTTGTGTTAGTATTATTTTTCAATGGAGATTCTTTCACTAAATATAAGTTTGGGGACCCGGAGTCCCTATAAAAAGTTAGATTTCGTATTTTT
The DNA here is from genome assembly GCA_038373865.1 of Uloborus plumipes. Lineage (NCBI taxonomy): Eukaryota > Metazoa > Arthropoda > Arachnida > Araneae > Uloboridae > Uloborus > Uloborus plumipes. The sequence goes on from JAXGGA010000898.1 coordinate 112,494, forward strand.
TGACTGAATTATTTTTTCGCTTCAAACTTTCAATATTTTAACTCTCTACCTCATTTCGAGCAAATTTGCAACTGGAAGTATGCATCTAAGACGAACGGTTGAGGAAATAGAGGTCATGAAGGTTGACTTGGAACACCCTGTATATAGCTCACCTTAAAAACTCGCACCAGTATCGCACACATGTTTCTAAATTATCAAAACATGGTCTGCTGCATTCCTCAATATCTACCCGGAAATTCATTCACAGGTGAAAAACTCCCCCCCCCTTTTTTTAAATCAGTGAATGAAAGTGAACAAGACATATTTCTAGTATCAAGTAAATTTTTAATTTTTTATGCATTTTTCCTGACAACAGTTATTGTGGAATCTGTTCCGCACGTGCCCACTATAATTGAGAATAAAGAAGAGTTGTTTTATTTCAAAAGAACAATGCTCACGCAGAGACCATGATGCGTTATTATCACGCAATATTACTCCTGTCATCTTTATAGCTTTAATACATTTGACGTTCCCTTTTTTTACAGATATACATCAACAAAAAGCGCTTTTTTTTTGTTATTAGTAAAAATTACCCGTGGACGGTTCCTTTTCATCTTCGCTGTTTGATTTCAGAATCGCTACTTCGGTGTTGACTTATTTTTAGCATTCCTTTTGAACTTTCTTCAACCGTGAACATATTTAAAATCGAACTACAAAAAACTCTAGATTATTCGTAAGCACGCAATTAACTGATTTTTTGAAAAAGCACGAATTTAAATTTTGTTTTTTCTTAACATTTCTTACCCAAGAGTGTGGTGTACTGTACTTCATCCATCAAATTATTTTACCTGGTCGTTATCGTATGTACCACATCTTTATAGATTTTATATGCTTGAGAACATCAAATACAATTTTTTTTATGCTGTACCTATCGTAACTGTTTGTGCATGTCACGTTTTAAGTATAATGCAATTATTTTTAAGCGAAAGACATTTTTATCTTCTTTACCTCTTAATTTATGCTTTTTTCGGATTATCCGCGATTTTCGTTACCCGTGATACCCGTGCCACCCAATTCCGCGGATAATTGGGAGTGTACTGTATAAATTAGTTAGAAAATCAGAAAATAGCAATGCTCTCTTTTTACTAAGACAATCAGTTTAGCAGCAAAATATGTAATATTTAAATGATTAAAGACCTTCAGAATTTCTTGATCCTCAGTTGTGGATTCTTAAATGAATCACGCAAACAAGATTTGTGTACGGGTCATTTTCACCATATGCTTACATTTCAGAATTTTTAAGTAGGGTGAGTTCTGGTAAGTGCGTACCCTTTTTTGCAAAGTTCATGTTCTCAGAGATGCTGCTCTGTTGAAAAATCTTGTACACTCACAATTTTTTTTTAGGTTTCTTTCCAGATCTTTTACTAAGATTTTCAAGCATATAATATGTCAAATAAACCATAAGCATAGGTTTTGTGACCTGATTTATGACACCTATTCTAAGGTACGCACTTTCCCTACCTAGCGGGGTAAGTGCGTCCACCTTAAATTATGTGAATATGAGCAGTAAAAAACTTCTGGCACATATTAAATATGTTAGGCCTTGGGATAATTTCTAATACTAGAGATCAGCACTTGCTTGCATGGATGAAACGCAATCAGTGATATTCCACGTGTCTTACGAACAACTGTGATTTGAAGATTGAGAGAGTTGTGTCTGTGATTCTTCCTCTGTCCTTTTAATAAGACCAAGTGAGCAAATGTAAGTTGTTTTTATTTAGCAATAATCACTCATAGTCTACGTAGTTTATTTTGGTTAAATACATTAATCAGTCTGTGTTTAAGCCAGGGTTCGCACTTACCCCTTCTTAAATGTAAGATGAGACATGGGCGTCCAATAGCGTTGTTGTAAGTGCGTACGTACCCCTGTGATTTTCTTTAAATCTATTTGTATGGTAGATCGTTAGGTGACCTGAGTGAACAATTTGTTTTTTTTCCGAATAAATACGGTTTCGAAATATTTTTCTTATTAGAATCAGCAGCAGTAAGAAAAAACACAAAATAAAGAAAAAAAAAAAGAAAATAATTGATCATGCTATGATACTTGTACTTTTTTTTCTTGTACATTGAAATAGTTTTTCACAAGGTGTTCTTTAATTTTCTTAAATATAATTTATTCATTACTCCACCTTCGTTTTTTGAATCAGTTGGTTCCTTATTTAGTGTTTCACTTAATTTCATTGCTTCATTTGTCATTCTGGTTTAAATTAAGTATAGCTCACGATCACTATTTTCAACGAAAAATTTACTAACTGATATCTAAAAGCCAATATATTTCAGAGGTAATGAATGAAATTGAAATCTTATGCCGCATTCAATGTTAATATAAATACTTGATGGAAATGACGTCGGATTTATAATCGGTTTATAAAAGAGGGAAAAGCAAAATTAAAGGTGAATTACGAGAGCCGGTTTCTCCACGTAATGGTATACACTTGTCTCATCATAATGGTACGCACTTGCTCCGCATAATAGTACGCATATGCCTCATGATAGTGGTACGCACTTGCCCCTTCATAATGGTACGCACTTACCCCCACCTTACTTTAAAGAAAGGGAAAGTGCGTACCGTCATATAAACAAATTTTAGTTAGAGTATTTGATCAAAACACCCCATGTATGTTATTAGTAGCTATTACTTAAAAGAAATAACTTGCATTTCTTGACTTCAATTGCTTGGTATGACTACGAGAGAAACTGAAACAAAACATCCTCAATCTTTTTTAAAGAGTTTTTTTGAAGACATTTAAGTTATCCCTGATTGTGTTTCGTCTATTGAATCCAGGCCTGAATTCTACCTATTGAAATTATCATTAGACAGTTATCTAACATAGTCGATGTGTTGCAGAAGCCATTTCAAGACAGTGTTCATATAATTCCCAGTGGACGCACTTACCCCGTGGACGCACTTACCAGAACTCACCCTAATTTTTTTAACTTGCTATTTTCTTTTAGAATCACTAACAGTTGTTTTTTCACATTTTAGGTGCGCGAAAAAGTAATTGGTAGTACACTTTGATGCATAATTAAGTATTCAAATGCTGTTGTAAAACTTTACGTTGCAAGGAAAATTGTCGTCCGTTTCCATACAACATCAATATGAAATCTCACTTTTAAACTATATCATAGCCCCTAGAACCAACTTCCTTTGAAATTATTTGCGTCCCTGAAGCTTAACACGATGTTTGCGATTATTAAAACATTGATCAAAAACTGTATGGTAACGGACTTGACATTTGGTAACGGATTCGACCAGTAACGGACTTGACATTTCAACCAAAATGTCAAATTTATGGCTAGGTTGTCGAATTTAAAAAATAAGCAACACTGTGCATTTTGTTAGAGTTGTATAATAAGCAATATTTCGGGGTAAAAGTTGAGAAAAATTAAAAATTAATACTAAAATCTTTGGTTACAGACTTGACAAAGAATAAAAATACTTACTTGGAAGAAATCTTGTGCGAAACGCCACAGCAATACTACTCGACTCAGGAAAACAAAATGGTACGAAATAGTTATGTCACTAGTTTGTTAAGTTAACTAAATGCGTGTTACCATCTTTTGACTGCAATAAATACCTTTTTAAGCTAAAATAATCTTAGGGTAACGGACTTGACAAGAACTGCCGGACAAAATATATTCATGCATTTCTGAATGAAAAAAAAATATTATTGCCAATATTTATTATGAATATCATATACTAATAGTCAATATATAAAAACAATTTGTTGTATATACTTTTTTATACAATTAAGTACATAAAAAATAGTTGAACTTGCGAAAATTGGAAATGAACAAGCGTTTTTGTTTTGATTCTCATTTTTAAAGTCTTATATAAAAATAAATAAATAAATTTCAATAACTTTTTGAGTGATGAATTTTTTTTGTGGGTATTTCTTGCAGAATATAATTGCTCGCATTGAATTTAAAATATAAGATATGATTCAAAATCGTCTTTTCAACCTCCGGACAGCAAATGTAAGCAAATTTTGAAAATGACCCGTATAGTTTTGTTCAGAGAAGTTTTCAATTATTTTGATGGTCTAATTCAATGGCTCCCAACCACTGTTCACTCTTTTTGAGTTTTTTTTTTTCTTTTCTTTTTTATAATGCTTTTGCTCCAGCTACAACATACCTAAGGGATGGATGTTTGAAAAATGGATAATATTTAATCAATACATATGACTTCACTATAAACGGTTGTGACTGTTCTAAATCTGCTGCTGGTTCATTTCGATAGCTGTGTGGCCTTTAATTATTTAAAAAAAAAAAAAAAAAAACGCATTAGCAGGTTTGCTAACGTGTTAGCCTTTTCTGTAGATATCTCCATTAGAATCAAATGCAACTATCTGGTTTCGCTTTCATGACTTTTGCTTTCTATAATGAATGTAAGTTGAAGCACTCTCCAACTGCGAAGTCTTTCCCATTACTTTTGCTCCCGCACAAGCTGTATCAGGGGATTCTCTAACTAATGAATGTCTCCGTAGGAAAACATATAGCTTGATTCCAATCTTTGAAGGAAACACCCTATTTACCATTTTAAGCACTTGTTTTAATTTAGCAGTTGAATAATTTTTCTTATTAAGGAATCGAAATAACTACTTATGCGCTTTAACAATAAAAGCTGATGATATGATTCAATATGTTTTTACAATTACACTGCAAAAAATGAACTGTTGTTTTTACTGTGTAATACTGGCAACCGAAGTTCCAATTTAAAACTAAAATGCACAGTAATAAATTGTAAAACTAGCGATTTTAGTTTCTTACTGCAAAGTTAGGAATTTTATAGTTTTTTGCCGTAAAATGTAGCTGTATTATACTGTAAAAACAACAGTATAATACTGGCAGCAGAGGTTCCAGTTTAAAGCTATAAAATGCACGGTAGTAAACTGTGATAGTAGCAATTTTAGTTTATTACAGTAAAATTAAAAATTTTACAGTTTATTTCTGTAAAATTAGAAACTTTACAGTTTATTACTGTAAAGTTAGCAATTTTTACAGTTATTATTATAAAAAAAGCTGTATTATACTGTAAAAACAACATTCATTTTTTACAGTGTAGGATTGCAATACATTGTTGGCACTTATTTATAATAATACGTGAAAAAAAAGAATTTTTTTGTTTTAAAAAATGAGATCTTAAATATCAGAAATCGACATTATTTTTAATTAACTGATCTTATCGCATGTGTTTTACTAAAGCTTATGCCATATAAATAGTCATCAAAGTATAATTCCATATCCTACTTCTGATTTTCATATTGACTTGTTTATTGTTTCGCTTACTTTTTGAGCAACAAAGAGGCCAATAAAATGTGTGCATAGTGCGTGCACGGACGTGTGTATTAAGAAATTTTAAGTTGAAAATTAGTCGAAATAAAAGAGCACAAGATTTTAGTCCACCTTCTCGGGAAGTTATCGCTAACAAAAGTTTTTTTTTTGGGGGGGGGGGAGGCTAGTTTCAACTCTTTGTTTGTTTTTTAATTTGTTCGCAAGAACTTTATTACGTTTGTATTAACCTATCAAACTTATGGTATGGAATTTCATCGCCTGGAGTAATTTTCGGTCTTGTAAATACACTCTAAAGGCCAGCTTTTAAGGAATAATGCTAATAATAATAAAAAAAGAACATGGTACCCTGCGAAATGATGGATGAAATAACTTTTCAAATTTTGTAGCAAAAAATTAGCAACAAAGCTTGGCTGATAAGACAACGTGGTGTGTGCTAACGAGAAAGATGAATTTAAGAAGTTAGTTCAAAAGTTAATAGGGAACCAAAAAAAAAAAAAACAAGTAAGCGATAAGAGGCTTATTACAGAGATTAAAACAGTTGTATTGAGTTAGAATTGTCACCTCTGGGTCATAAAATTCTCTGCTTTCCATTCAACATGAGCCAACACTACCTTTTATTTTAAAAGCCTCAGATTCCATTGAACATTCTTCCTTAGTATCATGCGGGTGAGGAATTTGGAGGTGCTAGAACCAAGCTGCGATTCACTTCCTTGATTTCAGATACTCTTCTTTCACGTGCAGTTCTGGACGTACACAAAGTTGCAATTGGTTCATTTGTTTCTTAACCTTGAGGCAGCACCAAAGCAAGCTGATTAAACAGCTCATTAAAGGAAACGATTCTCTAGCTTTATCGAATTTTTGGGAGCTCGTCTTGACAAAAGCGCCCCGCTGTACTTCGGCACGCTTGAGCAGTCGTGCATTCGATTTATTTCGGAAAATGCCCGCCAAAGTGCTGCCGATTACAGCGAGATAACATTGTCTTCTTCCCACGGAACGGCTAAAAAGTATAGATTTTGTGATCCTCGAGATTTGTCTTTGTTGATGGAAATTAAACCAGGAACTTCGGGAGGGATAATCGATATTTAATGGCTACTGCAAGCAAGCAGAGAATTGAACATTCTTTTAATTCTACCTAAAAGTTGCATCCCATAATCAAGTCAGGGGCAGAGAATTAAAATACTTTAAAACCACTTTGAAAAACATATTGATACGTGTTTCACCTATGTCTCGAGTAATCTCAAAAAGTTTTGTTGGTGCATTTATGAGAAAACGATGAATATTCTGTGATGCACTTTTTACATACACCCTTGTGAAACTGATTGAAACAACTCGAAAAATAGAGAAAACTAAGAAGAAATGCGATTTTATTTGAATTTATGTAAAGTCAAGAGATTTTATAACATAATGGGATCTCAACAACTTTTTATTGACATGTGAGCACGATTTAGCACTGCATCCACCAATTTTTTAGACTCATTTGTAATACTTGTGTCCTTGTACCAGACATGAATTAGTGCAGTGACTATCTTCTCCATAGTTGAACAGCCCTTATGCAATCGGTTAAACCACGAGTTGTGGTAGGTACGGGGGACCCTGGAGTGTGTGAAGCCCTTAGGCAATAGTCGATTCTTGCATATAGTCCAAAGATAATTGACTGGATTGATACCAGGAGAGTTCCCAGCTCCCCCCCCCCCTCCCATTGCCTCCATTTGGTTCTCAGACATGAATTTTCTGATCACTTTGGGCGTATGGCAAAGGGCTAAATCCGGCTGGAAAATCTTTATTCCGTCTGCGCATCGTTTCTTCAATACTGGTAAAACATTTTTTTTCCCGAAATAGTAATAGATTGCTCAGAACGCATCATACCCTCAGCAGACTGATTCCATTTTGACAGAAACAACCCCTAAAAATTGATAATAGGAGAAGGATTTATTCATCTCATCCATATTTTTACTAATTTTAGTATGATTAGTGAAGAATACCAGGAATAGTTTCAAAATTAAAGAAAAAAATTCTTTGTTTCAATTAATTTGGACAAGGGTGTAGTTATGGTGATGTTAATGATGACTTCAATCAAAGTTATAGCTTAAAAGAGAAATGGCTGGTAAAGAAATTAAAATAAGAATAACAATATAATAGTAACAATCATGGACGTCATAAATCAAATTTCTATACCCTGTGAATCTCTATCTACGAAATTTCAGAAAATATTAGTGGCCAAAATATGAAAGAAAATTGCATTCTCTCATCGAAAAAACTTACCATGTATCGATCTTTCTTGTTAGCAAATATAGTTTTTTTTCCTTCCCTCCTTTTTTCTAGGTTTCTTTTCTTTTTTTTTTTCTATTTTAGTTCTGGTACTAATTAAAATAGGTATTTGTCTAGAAATTTTTAAAGTGTCAACATTTTAATCGAACGTGGCATTGTGCAGGAGCTCCCTTGAGGCAGAAGTGAGAGGTGAGGGAATTCGGAGCAGATTTTTCTATCAGTATAGCTAGGAGGAGTGAGGGCATGAATCTTTTGCCTCTATTCATTAGTAAAGTTTTTTTTTTTTTTTTTTGGAGGAAATAGTTGACTTCATTATGAGAAAAATAAACGATACAAACTTCCTTGTAATTGATGCTAATGTGAGTGTCATGGATTATTTACTGCATGGTAGAATCCTTCGCACTTATTTTAGATGGAATATTTTCATGCATTAATCGGGAAGAAGAATTCTGTTAGGGCGTATTGAAAAGTGGAAATGTTAATTCATAGTGACGGCTTCACTGATATGAAATTCTCTTGTACAGTGTTTCCTCTTTAGCAGTTTTAATGCTAGATTCAACATTAAATATTGGGATGTAGCATTTAGCAGAAAAATTAGTATTAAAACGAAATAAACTGGCATTTTTAAATATTTGTTTTAAATGACCCGAAAATAATAAAATTAACATAAATACACAAAATTTACAGCAGAGAAATCAAAACTATTGATTTCCCGAAGTGTAGGAACTATATGAAGTTCATAGCAACTGAGAATGAGTTAATTATACCATGTGTTTGAGAAAGGCTTGGAGTCATTTTAACTTTTTTCAACCAATCTGCATTACGTGTTTATGAAATCACTGGAAGGGAATAGTGGAGGAAAAAATTGTTCTTCACACCCCCACACTGCAAAAAATGAACTGTATAAAATGAACTGCCCCCACACTGCAAAAAATGAACTATAATACTGGCAGACGAGGTTCCAATTTAAAACTAAAATGCATAGTAATAAATTGTAAAACTAGCAATTTGAGTTTCTTACGGTAAAGTTAGAAATTTTACAATTTATTGGCGTAAAATTTTGCTGTATTATACTGTAAAAACAACAGTATAATACTGGCAGCAGAGGTTATAGCTTAAAACTGTAAAATGCAAGATAATAAACTGTAAAATTAGTAATTTTAGTTTATTACTGTACAATTAGCAATTTTACAGTATCTCTACAGTTACTCTATATTTTCTATTCTATATAGTCTACTATAAAATTAGCTCATAATCGGTCACTTTGCCAATTATTAATAATCGGCAAAATCGGGCCGATTAATCGGCTGAAAAATATTTTTCAGATATTATTCTTTAAAGTATACTTTCACAAGGAAACTATGATGAGTAATTTTATTAACAGTAATAATAATCCTCACAGTTGATATAAAGATTTTTTTTAATTAATTCTCCTACTGTGAATAAATATACATAGACAATGATGCAACATTTTTCATGTGGCAATAGTTTTCTTCTTAGCACAGTGCTTTCAGATAACCTCTAATTTTCAAAGAATAAAAGTATTGAATTAAAATGCTACTGATTACTAAAATATATGAATTAAAAGTACTCCTAAATTGAAGTGTTCACAACACACTCCCCCACCCCTCCTTTTTTTTATACATTTTTATTTCCAATTAACATAACTAAAAATGTGTTAATATGTAATATTATTGACACTAATATGAAAATTGGTTTTAAGAAATTTGATAAAATATTGAAATTATTTTGTAAAAACTAGGAAAATGGAAAAAAATCTTCTCCCAGAAATAAATTATTTACTATTTCTAAACTTGGAATTGTTTAAGATACAAGAACAGTGATGGTAAAATTGGTAGTAGAAAAACAATTATCCTTATCATTAATCGGCTCAGTCGATTAATCGGCCGATTATCAACAGCCGATTAATCGGTAACCGGCCAATTTGCTTATCGGTGCATCCCTAGTATATACTGTAAAAACAACATTCAGTTTTTGCAGTGCACATTCTAAGTGCAACTTTTCTCATTGATTATGACTGAAGAAATGCATTTTATCAACAATCGCTATGTTTGACTCCATGAAAGTAACGATTACTTTGATGGAATTCCATCAGATATGCCTCTTTTACCTTAAGGTACAGTTTATTGCTTCCTTCATTCGTGCTAGCATGTCTTTTGACACTGCCTCGCTGTAGTCGGACAGTTGGAAGAGCAGACAATAGAATTGATGTCAAAAGACATCGTTATAATCGCATTGACCTTGCAGATCTTTCTTTCTACTTAGTGGCGGTGTGGTTTTGGGTGAAAAAATCTGGTTCTTATTCATGAAAATGCTTCCCATATGGTTTAATTCATTTGTTAGCGTATTCCATACATTCAGTTTACCCTACTACTGTTTAAAAAAAAAAAAACTTTTACCTTCTTTCTCCGTTTTTCTATTGTGTTCGTTTAGTTTATGAAACAACTCTGCCTAAGATTTGAATCTATATAACTATAACGTGGTACCGCGTTCCGTTATAAGAAAACTACTTGCATCAAAAGCTCTCTAAGCAAGTAGTCTATTTCATATTCAAAGCAAGATATTTCATCAAACGGCTTGATAATCAATCACGCTTATAACATAAATAAATACAAAATTTATTATTGTGTTCGACAGTATATTATTTTTATTAATTTTATGCAATATTAAAGTCCCAAAAAAGTCATGAATTTTTCTTTGCTCTAGCACTTTTTCGTAAAATTTCAAAGATTTTTTTATAGATATATTAAGGCCTCCGAGTAATTCCTAATCGCAATTGATCAATCGAAAATGTTTTATACCAGTATGTTATGCATTATCAAATTATAGTATTTGATACCAATTTGTTGTGCATTAAATTGTCAAAAAAAAAAGTCGTTAATTTTTTTTCCATGCATTTTTTAAAAAATCTTCAAGATTTTATTTTAATTTTTTTCAGTATTACGCCTTCCAAATAATACCTTCTTGTCATTTATAAGTGGAAAATACAGTACAACCTAATTTATACGAACTAATAGGGGATCCATATCGTACCAATAAATTAGTTTTCGGAAAAAACAAAAGTACCTATTAATTGACCCAAGGTACATTAACAACTTACTATACATAAAGTAAAAATTGTCTTGAGCTCAAGAAAATGAAACATAAAAACAAAAAAAAAAAAAATGCCCCAAAGCAATATATGTATTGACTGAAATACATTATTGCTAAAAATTGTTACCGACTATAAAAGTTATTGCAGCTAAATTTTTGATAGATTAAAAATGCATCCTTTAAGAATTCTATTCTTTATTTAATGGGAAATATCAGTCTCTTGGAAATGACATAAGGAACACATTTTGACAAAAAGTTCCCTTGTGTACCGACCAGTAAATGAACGAACACCTTAGCGCAATTTCATTTTCAAAAATTCACAGTATAGTTATAAACTGTAGCATTTGGACCCCAAAAACACTTTTATTAATAGTTATAATTAGTTAAAAAAATATAATACAAACATAAAAGTATCATCCAGCTACATCTGATAGATATAAATGTCCATTTCCCTAACTTAATTTTCATCATTTATTTTTCATTCCTTTTTTTCCGTTAATAGCCAAATAGGCATCTTGCCCTGTTATATGGCATTATATGGAAGTACTTACATAAAAATAAGCGTTTTTAGTAATCATCCCCGCTTAAAAGAATACTGTCGGTTCCAAGAAATATTATTCGATCAAGCGGGGTATTCGTTTCAGCTGGGATCTTTAACGTTGTGTCTATGGCAAGACAAATATTCGGTTCCAGAACATTTTATTCGTATAAGCGGGGTATTCGTTTATCCGTTACGCGATTAAGCGAGGATGACACCTATTTTCTATAATTTAATCTACGTTATATATCATCTTCCCTCGGAAGTTTCAGTGTATAGTACTCTCTGTTTTTCAAAATTTTTGTACATCAGTATAGCTTCTGCCATTTTTACAAACACAGCACTGTGCTAGCTCCATAGTAATCGAGACAAAATCGGCTCGAAATCTCACGCAGGGATATTTTTCGTTCTTGGCGGGAGAAAACATAGCAATGGCGTATTCTATTTTTGTATAAAGCGCCCGGAGCCGCTGTCATGTTTCTTTTTTTACGTATACATGAGTAAACCCTTCACCTCCGCCTATTAGTGGATTTTGTGGAACGTGTGACAAATGAAGAAGCTCGTCAGGCGATGTTGAAGGATTTCTTTTGCAAAAAGCATTGGGATGAGGATCATAAAAGAAATGTTACGTCAAAAGAGAGTTAAATTAATATTCTTTGAAGATGCAATCCAGTGTAATAGCTGAAATCTTACATAACAATGGAGGAGTGTAGTTCGAAACAGTTGAAGATTTGTTACTCTTTGTATCTTTATGAGCATGGTTATCTAACGAGAATAGAAAACTTGGTGCCATGGGAAAAAATCTTTCACAATTTTTTTAAAAAAGCAAATTTTTTTTTGGTGCATTTAATTTAGTTCTTTATTTTTAAAGCATTCATCAAATTTTAACCGCAAGGGTTGGGTGTGCGTTAAATTTCAACAATGCAAACTAATCATTACTTCTACTAGACATACTTTGTCATTCATGAGGATTATCAAAAACTGGTTTTACCCTTCGCAATTTCTATCATAATTGCAGTGAAGTAACCTTTCAAAAACGGTGAGGATGAAGTCAAGTCTATGTACAGTATACTATGTTTGCTATACAAAAATAAAAAGCTTCACGATTTTATAGAAGCTAGTGAAATTTAGTCAAAAATTCAATCAGCTCCATTAGAAATCCCTAGTCTAGCTGTTTGTGTGGCTTTTAAATTCAAATATGAGGCTTCTGATTGAATTTCGTGTTTTTGTGAAAAGTAGTAGTCACTTATGTTTCATATGTAGCAGTCAATTGTGTTCCATATTCTGATTGGTTCCAAAGAGCTAGTAAATGTAAAATGAGCAAAAAATGCATCAAAACATGTACCGTTTTTTGAACCGAATTCTAGAAGAAAAAAAAAAAAAAGAAAAGAAAAAATGGTAAAGAGTTAAATGACAGTAATTTGATTGATTTTTCAATTTTTTCGTCTGCCCCCCCCCCCCCATTTGAAAATTTCGAACCTTATTCCAAAGCTTGAGCTGCTGGCCGAACTCTAAAATTTTAAGTATTGAAGGAGTCTAAAAAGGACTCGACTGAAATAGCTTTGCGGAAAGGAAATTACACGATGGAATACAAATGAATCTTGAAGACAGTGTTCACGGTTGGTGGATATGGAGTCGTTTGCAGGTACAAAATATTCTGTTGTGTTAGGGGGGTGGTAAGGATGGTTAGGGGGGGAAGCATTTGCGGTCTCTAAGTTTTGGGTGGAGGTCGACGACGATGAAATTTTCCGAAAGAAAACCGTTTCGAACAATGACTTTCAATTTGAGGTTAAGAAGGAACTACTGGTAACAGCTTCTTGTGTTGGGGGGGGGGGGGGGGGTAGATTTAGGAGGCTTTTCGGTGCAGAAATTTGAATGCCAACAAAAGAATGAGTGAAATTTAAAAATGATTAACGATTATGTGTTTCTGAAATGAGATGAAATATACGGTTTTTTAAAAAACAAGTGAAAGAAATTTAGAATTTCCAGCGCTTTCTGGTCTTGCAATGGAATAAAATTAGGATCTTTGAACGAACAGAAGGATCTTTTCCAGCATTCCAAATAATGAGTATTATAAATGAGTATTTTATTCATATGGATTTAGATTTTCGATCATTTTAAAAAGATATTCTTTTTTCTTTAACCTAGTTTTCGTGATCAAACAAAAACTGGAACAATAATAGCAAAACAAAGGCCCTATAACTATTAATTCTTCAAATTGCATCAATGATGATTTTTTTTTATTTAAATATTTAAATTGGCTACTACTTGTTGTGTCGTGGAATCGGGGGCGGGGGGGGGGGGGGTTAAAATTTGGGCACAATCATTTTTATATTATTTTCAGAAAGTTTAATGTAACTCATTCCAGAAATACAACTAGTATACCAAACTGCAGAACGTGTCATTAGGAGTAGAGACAATTTCATATTACCGATACGATTGGGTCGATACTGGGATTGCTAATACGAGTGGTATTGCTATCGGTTTGAAAGGTTGATTGATATTTTATTATTTTAATGTGTCCTTAAAGTGTCTTACTATCCTGTGTTAGCCTTAAAAGTCACACGATTTTTTTATTATTTACCTGTAAAATAACTACTTTCGTAAGTTGCTTCTATCTTTTATTTTTCCATGTATTGTTCGAGACATGTCCCATATTGAACTTTCAAACCAGTTCTTGAACTGTGAAATTGTAATAGTTATATATTTAATGTGATAAGTTTTTATACTAACAATATCTTGGAAGTCACAGCCCTCTTTGCCAAAATATTCGCCGAAAGACGTCCCCAAGCTCCAACGAATTCAATTTTTGCAGCATGTAAATTTATGCTGTCCAACTTGGATAATCACTGACCCTGATCGCTACCGAATAGTTATTATTTGATATATGGGCGATTCTCTGTAAACTCGTCATTTTTCACACGAAATCTGTCCGGGCACGGTTTTTCGAAATATTCGTATAATTATAATACTATTGCTCAGAAAATGAATCTATTACTTTGGTTTGAAAGAGGGCCAATTGAAGTTTATGTTTTTCTGATAAATCATGATAGGGGGTAAATCCCCCGCCTAGTATAACTAGACAGGGGACTGTGCCAGGTGACTGTGTTTTTGCTCTTTGTTGCGTAATATCTGCGAAACTATTGAAACATAATTAGATACGAGACTACCCATAAATTCAGGCACAAATCGTGGACATAATAACTAATATGTTTTATAATTAAACTAATTGACATTAATAAAATCACTTCCCAGAGGACTGTTTTCGCAACGACCCTGATGCATACTTTCATCACAAATGTGGCTCTCAAACTGAGCAAAGTAGCGTTTCAACACCGTTCTCGGCGATTTCGGCAAATTCACACTGATTACTTTAAACTTCATGCCAAAAAGAATTTGCAAAAGTTATAGATTTTTCGTATTACAGCTTTGAATTTGTTGCAGGGGACTGTTTGAAAAAACTCCGGACAGAATTTACATGACAATTTTAAGTTTCAGAAATACATTATTATACCTTATTTCATAAGAAAAATATAGCTTCATTATTCTACTTTTTAATATTAATTGCCAAATTTATGTAGTGTTCATAGGTTTTTTGAAATGCTATCTTTAACAGTTAGACTATGGGATTTTGTCAAAATATTCACGGAAAGACGCCCCCAACTTCCAGCGGATTCTTTCTTAGCGGCATGTAATTTATGCTGTCCAACCTGCAGAATCTCTGATGAATCCTTGATTCCCGGCTATCTCTCCCCTCTAGACGGACAGCCATGCTGGACACAGAGATGCGGAGAGGAGACCGTTCCTCCGTTGATCGATTGGGACTCGTTTTTTTTTTTTTTTTCTTTTTTTTTTTTTTTTTGCTTTTCGGTCGGCGAGAAGAGAATGAGACGTGTCCGGTATCGATCCGGCCGATTGGGCTCCGCCCGGACTTTCTCCTCCGAACCACGCACGCACACTTCCCGACACACCCAGCAATCATTGTTCGGAAAGCACCTGTCCAGTTTCGTGGAGGGAGGGGGAGGGGTTCGTTAGGGGACATTACCATGCGAATTACCCCGGTGCTGTGTCTGTGGTTACGTCTGTTATGATAAGGTTTGAGAATGAGAGCTTATCCGGCATTAAGGAAAACCATTAACTGCTGCGAGGGGGGGAGATGAATTACCGATGGGAAAAAAACGAATGAATACTGATACATGATGTAAATCAGCAATCAGCACCCTAAATTAACTGAAGATCTCCTTTCGAAGTTTGGTGTGAGCAAGAGATCGACATGGGGGTGGGGGGGGGGATGATGTATTTCACTACAGACTTACTGCCTGCACGGTTAAAATGACAGTATGCAATGTACTTCAAATTGCAAATTAACTCTTTTCAAAAAATACTTTGGTGCTTATTAAGCAGTTGCTTTAAACTGCTAAAATAGTGTTATGTTGACTCACATCGAAATGTATCAGACACAAGTATATTGCTTGCTACAAAATCCGCAAAATAGTGACTATGAAAAGTTCAGAAAATTTTCAAATAACTTTTAATTTATACGGGAAACCTAACTTTGTTCCAGATATTAATGTTTTTCAATGCTACTCAAACTTTATCTGCGGAGCGGATTATCTGCGAGGGCCTCGGGAAAGAAACAAACACAATTAACTGATTTTTTTCGAAAAAACACGAATCAAAATTTTGTTTTTTCTTAACATTTCTTACCCAAGAGTGCGGTGTACTTCCTCCAATAAATTATTTTACCTGGGGATTATCGTAAGTACCACTTCTTTATAGATTTTACATACTACTTGAAACCTCAAATACAAATATTTTTTATGCTGTCCTACCTATCATCACTGTATATCACGTGTTAAGCGTAATGCAATGCTTTTTAAGCAAAATTCATTTTTTATCCTCTTTACCTCTTATTTTATGTGTTTTTTTTTCGGATTATCCGCGATTTTTATTTTCCGCGATATCCGTGCCACCCAATTCCGCGGATAATCGGGAGTGTACTGTAGTTTAGTTTTTTTTTCTTTTTTTGTTTATTTATTTTCATGTTTAAGTTGACATACGCAGCAGTCACTGTTCACAAAGTTCCTGTCGAATTTAGAAAAGGAGTAAAGTTCGTTAGGGAACATTACCATGCGAATTATCACGATGTACAAATGTGCTGTCGAAAGTTGCGTCTATTTAAGTTGAGGTTTGAAACTGAGGGCTTATTCGAAAATTACGAATATTGGGAAAGAGGGAGGGGGACTGAGTTGTCTATGAAAAAAAAAAAAAAAATGCTGCTACATAATATGAATCGCTTTGTGGCTAAAATATTATGCTTCAAATTATAAAGTATTTAAGCTTTTTTTTTTTCTTATTTATATGGTTAGCTGCTGAAGTTGCTTTAATATATGTTTTTTGTTTCTTAATCACTTTGACTTTAACTATAATGAAACAAATTTAATCCGTATGTGTATTGATTTACTTCCTTTCTTTCATCTTTTAAGTTTTAAATAAAGTTTTTAACAGTTCCAAAATTCATTTTCTTTTTTTTCTTTCTTTCTTTATTATTGTTTTTTTCCTTTTCCGAACGTTTAAAAATTTGCGCTTTAGCTGATAATTCGGCACAGTTGATTTTGTAGGAAAGAAAGAAAAACACTTATATTTTGTAACGTTTGAAGAATTTAAGTATTACATACAAAGAAGTGTTTGGGAAAGAAAGGGATTCTAAATAAATTAATGAAAAAAAAAAGCAGTATGCAAGGAAATGTATTCCTCTAGCGCATAGTATAATGCGCAAAACGGTGTAGTGCTTTTTTTGCATTTATAAAACTTTAAAGTTACTTTTAGCTTGAAGGTCTGAGCTTAGATATTTTCTAGTTTTGACCGTCTATTCTTAAATGTATATCATTGTGCCGGTCACGGAAAATATAATGTATAGTTAAATTTTAATAAATTAATTTTATTAAATTTTAATAAAAATAAGAAGTAATATCATGATTTAAATCAGTTGTTTTTACGTTGTTATACTATTACTTTTGTACACTTGATCAATTCTTTTAGCAAATATGTATGCTAAAAAAGAGATGTTGTTTTTACAGTATAATGCAGCTAGTTTTATGATAATAAACTGTAGCATTGTTAATTTTACATTAATAAACTGTAAAATTGCTAGCGTCACAGTAATAAAACGTAAAAAAGCTAGTTTTACAGTTTATTAACGCGCTTTTACAGTTTTAAACTGAAATCTCTGCTTTCAGTATTTTACTGTAAAAACAACAACTTATTTTTTGCAGTGTACTTACCAATTGCACTTTGCTAATTGATTTGAAATTGGGAACAAGAACATGTCGATTGGCAGAAGAAAATCAAATACTATGTTGTTCTACCTGTCTAGCTAATCACGATTTGGATTCCTATCCAGCTAATAGGTGGAGAACAAGATACTCGCAACAACCCATTTTTTGTCCGGAACCATCGATTATCCGCGAAAGAGGAGGAGGTTTGGTGCTCAGAGTGCGCAGTTGTACTGACCTCCACACAGAGGCGCGAATAAAGTAATCATCGCAATCTATTATGAGATTTTGGTGTTCGTAGCCATTTGGCGTACACACTCAATGTCTGATTTAAGCGGCATTCGCATTGCGTGATTTCGTTTTTATCACACATGAAAAATTTAAGAAGAACGTCTCTTTAATTATAGTAACTTTCACCCAAATTCAACACTACTGATGGGTAGTGATTTTTGTAAGCGGACTAGGCCAAGAGCGGATCCAGCTTCTGGCTAAGGAGGGGGTCATTTTCGGAAAGGGGGGGGGGTCAAAGTGCAATTTTTAGGCAAAATGGGGGGTTTTGACAATTTTTTCGTAATATAAGCCCCAAAAATGCAATTTTTTGCTATATTTTGTCGGTTAAGGGGGGGGGTCATGACCCCCATGACCCCCCCTTTGGATCCGCGCCTGGACTAGGCAAACAAATCGAAACGGATAAAAGCAAATAATACAACATTAAAAAGCACAAATGACCACACTGTAGAAAAGAAATGTTGTTTTTCTTTACAATTCAGCTAATTTTACAGTAATAAACTAAATATTGCTAATTTTACAGTAATATCCTGTAAAAATGGTTACTTTTACAGAACTAAACTGTAAAATTGCTAATTTTACAGTAGGAAACTAAAATTGCTAATTTTACAGCAGGAAACTAAAATTGCTAGTTTCACAGTTTATTATTGTGAATTTTACAGTTTTAAACTGAAACCTCTGCTGCCAGTATAATACAGCCAAATTATAAGGTAATAAACTGTAAAATTCCTAACTTAGCAATAAGAAACTAAAAATGCTAGTTTTGCAGTTAAGTACTGTACATTTTAGTTATAAATTGGAACCTCGGCTGCCAGTATTATACTGTAAAAACAACAGATCATTTTTTGCAGTGCATTAACACTGCAGACACGTGCTTCGGGGTTACAAGAAACACCTTTTCTATGCACAAAATGTGAGCTTATGGATGTAAAGACAGCTCATATTCTATGCATTGAAAAAGCCGAACCACTTTGCTAGCAATGTTACTGCGCATTTGTGCTCTTTAGCGTTACATTATTTGATTTTATTTTTAAGCACTAAAGTTATTTTTAAAAGGCTATTATTAAATGCTATTTATTTCACAGATCAGAACGGATTTTTTTTTAATTTATGTATTTTTTAATGGAAGTTAAAATATTTAATAATTTATAAATAGCTTGGTGATTGGGGAGAAGATTTCTCCATGTTTTGTTCATCAACAATTTTCTCTCAATTTAATGAGATTTATTTTTTTCCAGTTCCCTGGTTCACTTCAGTGCAAAGTAATAACTTCAAAATTAGCAATTTTGGAAAAAGTTCTTCGGTGCTTTCACATTTTTCATTTTTTGTCATTTTTTTCGTGATAAGAATAATCCAGTTTCCACCAAAACTGCATAAATTTTAAATTAATTTTAATCCGAGCTTTGAGCCCAAATCTTATTACAACAAATTATGCTTTCTCACGATAGTTTTTTTTTTGCAACTGTATTTTTTTAGGACATATTGCTTCGAGTTAAAATGCATTTTCAATGATTTCTTTATGATGTATTGTATCATGGCGTCACGATTTTTGCTGTTATCTGTTCCTCAAATATTCTTTTCTTTCCTTTTTTTGTAGCTATGTGTTTGTCTTATAACTCTATCTTGGGTGAATTCACAAAATTTTATTTGAAACAGCATAGTGTGATTTTAGAAGTACTGTCGGCCCCACTTAATCAGGTAATGGATAAACAAATATCCCGCTTATACGAATAAAATATTCCGGAACCGATGTCATAGACGCAATGTTAAAGATCTCCGCTTAAACAAATACCCCGCTTAATCGAATAATATTTCTTGGAACCGACTGTATTCGTTTAAGCGGGGCTGACAGTATATTGCTTTATATTGCTTTTTGAACCATTTTCTTAGAAAATTCGTAAGGTCAACTCTCAATTATTATCTGTAGAAAATGTTTGATTAACTAAGCTCTCGAAAAATTTCTATCGGAAACGGAAGTTCTTCCAATGCCTAATTTTTCCCTCTTTGTTTTCGAAATGTATTTAGAAAATCAAAGCGGATGTGCCATTTTTATAACGAGTGGATTCTAACATTGAATGAATTCTTTGAATTACCAATCTTGATTCTTGAAATGGGAAACATGTAAATCCGTTTAAGTGAAGTAAAATCAATGATCGTGTTATTCAGAGAATCAGAAAAGGACTAAAAAGAGTAAAATTTTATTTTCTCTAATGGAGGAAAATTTAGAATTACAGTTAAAATTTATTACGGGTATGAATCTTATTAATGCAATGAATGGCCTATTCATCCTGAATTTATTTTATTTTTATTATATTCCGTTCCAGCTTGTAATTGATTATCTAGAAATATTACCTGTAGCAAATGTTTCATGAACATATATTTATTATGATACTTATTTGGGCCAACAGTTTTAATGAATAATTCTTTTCAGAATATAATTAGAAAATATTTAGCAAGCAATGTGAGTACGTAAATTCTATATTAGCCTTGGAGTTAGCTTGTACAGCATTATTAATTAAACTTGGGGGGGGGGGGGGGCAACCTTAAGTTATAGCTGTAAACATCTCAATAAGAAAAATTCTTCGATTCTTCTTCAGCTCAGTAATGGTCATTTTTCAGGTCTTGATTTTTCTTTTATTTAATTTTTCTTTTTAGCTTTGCGGTATTTTGAGGCGACGTTAGGTACTTTTCAAATGCGAATGGGTGCTAAATTTAGTTGAGAGAGCGAAGTTTCAATTATTCTTACTGCAACAGATACTGCTGTACACTGAAAAAAATGAATGTTTTTTTGCAGTATAATACAGCTAATTTTACAGTAATAAACTAAAAATTAGTAATTTTACAGTAATAAACTAAAATTGCTACTTTTGCAGTACTAAACTGTAAAACTGCTAATTTTACAATAATTGTCGCTCGTCTGTAAAATTGCTAATTTAACAGCTTATTACCGTGCATTTTACAGTTTTAAACTTTAACTTCTGCTGCTAGTATTATACTGTTGTTTTTACAGTATAATACAGCTAAATTTTACGGCAATAAACTTTAAAATTGTTAGTTTTACAGTTTATTTCTGTGCATTTTACAGTTTTAAATTGGAACCTCGGCTCCCAATATTACACTGTAAAAACAGCAACTCATTATTTGCAAGGTACAACAACGTAATCGCTCACTCCTTTCAAGAACTTCATTTCTCAAAAAATATAAATTTTGAGCTGTGCTTGTTCTTAAACTGCTACGAATGAGTAGCATATCTCTTCAAGACCTGCATTTCTATAACTTAATACTTTACTGTTAGGGCCCTGCTCTACATCAGCGTAAACGCGACCGAAACCGAAGGCAGAAACTGAAAATCCGGGTACTTTCCATAGGAACGCTATGTAATCCATTTTAAGCTTCTGCTTAATTTTTCTGCTTTACGTCAATGTGGAGCAGGGCCCTTAGAGGGAAAAAGTGTAGTTTTTGCATTTTCTTCCCGAGGTGTCACATCTGAATTGTGCTTGAGCCGTTAGGCAAGATAAATTAGTGTCATTTAGTGAAAGATGGTAAGATTTTTTCCGAAAACAGTATTGCACACAAAAAGCATTTCTCCTTTTTTTTTTTTTTTCTGAATCAAGAACGCATTATTTGCTTTTATATCGGCACTAGCTGATGTGTCCTGCGTCGCACGGGTTTAAATGCAACAGGCCAAATCCAAGGAAATAATACATGATTTTCAACTAAGCCTATAGTAGAATCATATTTCTCAAAGCTATTTTTTGTAACCATGCGGTAGATTAACCGGGTGTGAAGGAGAACGTGAAATCACAAACTTAAATGCGTTATTTTTTTTATCCGTGTGATTTTCCAAGAAATAACTTCCTATGTTTTAACTAATGCCAAAATCAATTTTCTTTTTATTTAATCTGGTATCTATTATTGGCATAGATGAATATAAAAATCCTAAGAAAGCAATAAATTTCATACTTACTCCAGAGAAACCTTGATTCAGAATGTTACTATAGTTGCAAGGCAACAAATTTTTGCAATAATGGGATGAAAATTTAATAATTCAATGGGGAAACTACATGAAATTTACTGTTTTCCTTAATAACTTTTTTAAAATAAGTTTTTTAGAAATAAATTATAGCCTGTCCTGATTCCTGTTAATGTAGTTATCTGTGATGCAAATATGGTTAAAATCGGTCTAGTAGTTTTAAAGATTACCCCGGACATACATACAAAAGTAGTCATTTATGTATATAGATTATAAGGAAAACAATTAGAGACAACAACGAATGATTTATGTCTTCCTTCGCCAAAAACTTACAGTAAAAATGAAACATTCTACTTTGCCAAGTCCGTGGTTTCCTAATTGTAGTACTCAATCCACGATCTTTAAATCCCTTTCCTGATTTATAGCAGATTGTAATCAGCACCCAGATCACCACTTACATTAAAAATATGGTTTGTTCGCAAAAAATCGAACAATGAATTTCAAAAAGACTGAAAACAACTCAGAAATTAGAAACAAAGACATGATTTATCAAGAGAAACTCTGGATTTCAAAAAAGAAGTTTTGGGAAATTTATTCCTTCAACGTCCTTTCTTATTCGCAGAATCAACTGTTAATTAGTTTCTGAAGTAAAACATTAACGTACTCGTACTCTATTTATCAAAATGTTTAATTATTTTCCGACTAGATATGCTTAAGGGCCTGATATCAAAGGGACTTTTGAAATAACACAGATTTGCAAATAACTTATTACTTTTTTTCTGTAATTGTAATAACTATGTTACTTCATAAAAAAGAAAATGTATTGTATTGGCATTGGTTTCTGTAATGTAAGTATAGATAAGCGTGTTAATTACGTATTTTCTTCCAGTATCCGACATTTCTGGTGGATTTCAGCAAAAAAATTTGAAAGGATGCTTATTAATGTAGTTTGAGTAGCATCTGAAACCTTGTAATTGTCTTGGTAGTATTTTTATGAATTAAATGCTCCGATATTATAGGAAAAATTCCAAAAGAAAAAAGTTCTCCCTTTTGTGTTTGGCAAAAACATAATATTCTGTAACTATTAAAGACCCAATTTACTTCTTTATGTTCATGATAATAGAATAAATATTTTTTCTGTGTTTCAAATTTTGCAACTTTACTGTTGAGAAAACTAATATATTTTTACGTGTATGACTCTTGTTTGATGTATTTTAAATATGTACTTTTTTGTTTATTGCATGGCAATTTTGTTAGTAATGCCAGCATGTAAAACAAACAATAAAATATTTGTTACTTCACCTTTTGTTTTGTTCCTTTCGATATTTTTGCATGAATTGTTTCCTAATCCTTCTATTCTTAAAATATCAGTAGCACTCACATCTTATTTATTTATTTATTTATTTTTTACTTGAAAATGGAAATTTTTTAAAAAGTGGAGTGAATCATTAAAAACTGGACAATGACTTTGGTTTTATATGAAAGACAATTTTATTTTGCAAAACAGTACACAAAAAAAACAATCATTTAAACAATGTTATATGAATTATTAGAATAAATAGGGAACTGCAGAAAAAATATATTATAGTGTTTTTAACCAATAATGAAGCGCACATAAAGTTTTATTATTTTGTTTTTTGTGTTTATCCGACACCGGTGTAAGTGTTTTCAAGATAACAATGAAGATGTATAATATAGAGACATCATAAAAGTCACAAAGGTACCTAAATATTCATCTAATGCTCAATTTGATAAATTTATCCATACTATACTAAACTATAACTATAGCTCTTGATAAAGAGTGTTAAACTATTAAGATCAAATTCATAATAATTTTATAAGATAAGATATAAGACTGAACTTCTCCTGAGAAGAACAGTTACAAAAAGAGAACTTTTTCGTTCAAGGAAGTGAAATAATTTTGAAACCTTCTGGGACTGCATGTATGGGTACACTTTTTTATTCAACCATTCAGGCCATGAATATTGCTAAATGTAGATAGATACGTATATGCACATGTACAGTGGAGTAGCAAGAATGTTTTCGTAGAGGACAGGGATTTTACTTTTAACACATGCAGGCATACTTACACACACACGATGTATACATGAAACCGTGATTTCTGGTGGATTTCAACAGTAAAATTTTTTTTTAAATACCGATGAATGAAGATGCTAATGTAGTTCAAGAAGTATCTTAAGTCTTTGCAGTGCGTTTGACTCCTCGTACCACTCTTGTACTGCTGTTGGCCTCTACATTGCCATTGTACAAGTTGTTACAGATCTATTAGTAACTACTTTAAAAATAGATAAAAGAGTTTACGTAAAGCACAAATCAACGTAGGTACCCCCCCCCCCCCGCCTATTTCCAATTATTCTCAAGCTATTGGAGATGGACTAAAAAAATCTTATAATAATTCCTAATTTCTAAAACTACTGAAGCGTTTCACAATGTTAAACTTTTTGAAATGAATTTAATTTGCAAGGATTGCAGGATAAACTGAGTTATAGCTACCAGGGCAGCCGAGAGCCAAAACGGGCCCCCTCCTATATAAAACTTAGAAAATGTGCATTTCTCCGATTCCGAACTGGGCTCGCCAGAGACCCGGGCCCCAGTTTACGACTAGGCTGACATGACTTCTCGTCGGCCCTGACAGCAACTGCTAAAAAGAGCGACCGCCTATAGTGATGCATACCTCATTCCCGGCCTGATTTAAGTATTAACACGTTGACAGAAACAGCAGATGTTTCTCAGGCAGCAACAGCAATCTTAGCAATATCTTTTTCGTTGTCGAAGACCACAGACCAGCTCGTCCGAGGGAAAAAAAGTGGCAATCCGTCAGTTGGTACCTCATGGTCACAGAAACATGTTCTAAAAACCGTGGTGATATTTTTCTAGTCAAAATAGGAGGAATATTAAGCATTTCAAATTTGACTGGCAGAAAGTATTGTACAATCACCAGGGATTTCAGGCTAATTCAATTAAGGATTTCCTAAAAATGTATTACACATTTTTTGGTCTACCACCAATAACTTGAGAACAATGGCGACAGACCTGGGTATCTTTTGATTTGTGTTCCACATAAAATCTCATATAATCCCTCCTGTCTTTACAAAGATTTTTTAAACAGCCTGTAATCCGCCATCTCTCCGTGACACAACTAAGTTAATTGTAGCTCAAAGGAGAAATTGGGCAAGTGCAGTGTTTAATGTAAACGGCTGCTGTAGAAAATCCCCACTCCCGGTAAAAAGGCAAGTCAATGTATTTCCTTTCTAAACTTGCCCAATAAAAACTTAACAACAAATCGTCTCCCCGGCAGTTAATGTCAAGAGAAGTACGAGGAAACGGGAATGCGTTTTCCAAACATGATTCCTTGCCCTAATCCCCCCTCCCCATTGTCTTCGTTTACTCATGTGTGTGTGCCCTCATGCCGGACCCTGTTGTGCTGCAGGTATGCGGACCCGCGCCTTGTCCCTGCACCAGCAGGGCTGGTCCTGGACCAAGATAGCCACCGAGCTGGGCTGCCACAGGACCACCGTGATGCGGCTCGTGCACAAGTGGCAGCAGACGGGGTGCATAGCGGACCTGCCGCACCGGAGAAGGCCCAGGGCCCTGCCGCACCAGACCCAGCCACAGACGACCTGCGAGGCTGCGCCACAGCAGCCCCTGCCGGCCCACAACAGGTGAGCCTCCTTCTGTTTCTTGAACTATCTCTCACATTCTGTTTTCGGAAACTTACGTATTACCCCCGTCGACCACTAAAAATACTATCCATACTTCCAGGAAATAAATACCGCTTTAGACCGTTGTTTTAACTTTTAAAAGTTGTAGTCAATGTTTTAATGTTGAAAAAGTAAACTTTCTTATCTGAAAAATAATTACTTAAGATGAATTTAGCTTTGGAAAATAAATATCATCCTCATCGCGTAAGCTCTAACACGTTAAGCGAATAACCGGAAGTAAAGAATACCAATTCCACATGTTGCGCCACCTAGCGACAAAGTTTGTCCCAAGCATGCCCTATAAACAGCTAATGTAGGAATAGCCTATTTTGTTCCACTAATTTTGGAAAACATTCGAACGGAGATATTTTAGTGAGATTTTTTGTCTCAATTTTCATTTGACAATGTTTCTGTTTTGGGTCGACGGGATAGCACGTAAGTACTGACTTTAATTGCTGAGAAATCAAGAAGCTTGTTCATTGTTCACACTCTGGCCTCAAACGCCGCAAAGGAGCAAACTATGCTCTTTTTGATTAGCCCGGCTAGTCACATTACCCTTTTTCCCTGGAATATCTACTCAAAAAATCATCACACTAAAAAAACTTACTTCAAAATTCATTGGAAATTGAATGATCTTCAAATGAATTTCAACCTTTGCATTAAAAATAGCAGCATAAAAAAGTGTAACATTCTGGCAAAAACTCTAATGATTTTGAGCAACTAACCGATTGATTTGACACAAGAGAACATCTGCGACGCCATAGCAGCAAAAAGGTAAACTTTCGTCTAAAAGGTAACGTCGTCATAAAAACATCCATTTTTTTGATGGTTTTGTGATGAAAACTTTTTGAAACCACTTTTGAGGAAGCAATTTTGAACCGAAACCATTTTTGCCCCTCTCCACGGGTCAAAAAGTGTTGAAAACCCTGTTCTATGCAGTGTTACAAAAGACAGAAACTTTGTAATGCTGCTAAGTATCGACGTAGAGTTTTTGAACATTTAGAAATGTAATTTTTCTATTTTAGAACTTCAATACTTTCATTAAAACAATTTATTTTTCATCCCATTTCTCTAAAACGGCTCAAAGCGACTCTAAATGGCAGTAAACTTTGATCCAGGTTGTTAATTCATATTAAATGGATTTATTGGAAAATTTCTTAATTTTGGATGATTATACAGTAGTTGAGGCGTGTTACTCCCGTTTTCAAACGGGATCCCCCCGCGATCAAACGCAATGAAACTACAGTGAGCTCTCACTTATGCGCCGGCCCAAGGGACCAACAGAAAAAGGTGCATAAGTGAGAAAGACGTATAAGTGAACAAGCATATTTGAAGGACTAAAACGCAACATAGGTTCTAACGGGAGAATAAAAAATAATGTTTCTATAGACAAGGGACATATTACTACGGTTTGGCAATTACTGTAACGTAACTACAATGCTAAAGAGAAAACAAAAATTGTAGCATACCTAAAAACGATCTATAATAGGTAATTGTCCTTCTCCGAACTCTAGTACATGCGGCAAAAATGCCTTCCGTGAGCAATAAAGACGAAAGTTTAAAGAAAAAAGTGTAGTAAAATGCTTATTTTTTAAAGAAAATAAATAATATTTTTTACATTTTACGGAAAAATCGGCGCATAAGTGAAATATTAATTTTTAGAGCGACGCATAAACGAATTATACTATCATTATTTTGCTATTGAAGGTGCTGAGACTATTTAAAACCGTCGTATAAGTGAAAAAGGCGCATAAATGAGGCAGTGTATAAGTGAGAGTTCACTGTAGTAAAATATGAAAATATTAATTCTAATTTGAGAAACTGCGAATCAAAGTTGCATGAATCTATTGATCGCACACACTAATGATCGCTATGAAATCAACAAAAGGTAATTAGTTTGAGGTAACGTTTTTTTTTTTTTGTCGTGTGCCAGCCAGGCTGGCAATTTGGGGTGCGCTGCTTCACTTTTCCAACTGTACCGTTATTTGGTGTGAAGTCCACAGTACACGCATGCCATAGGTACCCGTTTATAGGGTAGGCCACCTTTCACACAACAACTCATTCACACAAAGAAAGGACAAGGACAGAGAGAGAAAGCATACCCATGCCCAAGCCGGGACTCGAACCCGGGGCCACACCATCCATTGGCAGACTACTCTGACCACTAGACAAAGTGGCCGGCTGAGGTAACGTTATTTTTCGAAATAAATGCTACAAAAATCTTTTACATAAGAACGTTTTTCTTCTTGAATACGAAAACGGTTAATAAAACTGTTTATGTTTGAAACACGATTTGGCGACGCTTTACTGCATTTCATCGACAGGTGGTTATTTATATGTACTTTGGGAAATCTGGCTCGAAATATAGAGCACAGTTGTGGATTTAGCTTATTAAAAGGAAACACGTACAGTCCGCAGGAAAATTAATCTTCATACATTGTATAAGTCAAAAAAAAGGGGGGGGGGAGAAACACAAAAAAAAATAAAACCTTGTTATTAAAAATATCATACATTGGTTGTAAAAATAATTTCATGGAAAACAGAGTTCATCATTTGTAAAGCACGTTGCTGTTCATTTCAGCTCTCAAATGCCTGATTCTGTAAAAATGTATTTTTTTAAATGTTCTTAAGCTTTCAGGAGATAAAGTTACTTTAAAAAGCATATTTTAATTTAAGTACAAATTTTTTTGTTCAGAAACCATTCGGCAATATTAGCTTGAAATTGAAAAAACTGCCAACACCTTTCAGTCAAAAATTGTGATTATGGTACATTAGTGCTATTTCTAGATTTGTTTAATGTGAAGTGATATTTAGAGTAGAAGAAAAGCACCAAAACCGACATATTCAGTTTTTGGGCTCTGAACCTAAATCTGAAGTTGAAAATTGAGTTTATGCAGATATATAACTCCTAATTTATTTTCTGCCAGAATAAATGTCAATTTTATGAAATGTGTTGTATCTGTTTAACCAATTTCTACTTGTTGAATTTTTTGTAAATGGAAGCAGTGAAAAATGAGGCTCTAAAACCGACATACCAAAAAAAAATCTAATGATTCAGAAACACACCGAAAACATTTCCTTCGTAATTGATAATTACATGAAATAGTTAGTCAAAAATTATTTTTGTGTTTCGTAAGTTGTATCTGGGTCTTATATAAGTCTATTATATTATAATGACAATGAGCCTTGTGAGAGCTTGAATACTCACAATTGGGGTGTAAATATTGCTTAAAAAAGGAAAAAAGGAGTACAGTCAAAGAAATTACTTGCATAACTGAATGTGCTGCTGTTTATAAGCAGCACATTCAGGTATGTAAGTTTAGAGACACTCAGGCATGGGTCATTTTCACCATATGCTTACATTTCAAAATTTTTAAGTAATTTTTTAAACTTGCTATTTTCTTTTAGAAATACTAACAGACGTTTAGTCACATATTGTAGGTGTGTAAAAAAGTAACTGGTTGTACACTTTGATGAATAATTAAGTATTCAAATGCTGTTGTAAAACTGTAAGTTGCAAGGAAAATTGTCGTCCATTACCATACAAAATCAATATGAAGTCTCACTTTTAAACTATATCATAGAGCATAGAACCAACTTCATTTGAAATTATTTGCGCCCTGAAGCTTAAAACGATGTTTGTGGTGATTGAAATATTGATCAAAAACTGTATGGTAACGAAATTTGACATTTGGTAACGGATTTGACCAGTAACGGACTTGACATTTCAACCAAAATGTCAAATTATGGCTAGGTTGTCGAATTTAAAAATTGAACTACAATATGCATTTTCTTAGAGTTGTATAATGAACAATATTTAGGGGTAAAAGTTTAGAAAAAGTAAAAATTAATACTAAAATCTTTGGTAACGGACTTGACAAAGAATAAAAATACGCACCTGGAAAAAATTTTGTGCGAAACGCCACAGCAATACTTCTCGACTCAGGGAAACAAAATGGTACAAAATAGTTACGTCACTAATTTGTTAAGTTAACTGAATACGTGTTACCATCTTTTGACTTCAATAAATACCTTTTTTAGCTAATATAATCTTAGGGTAACGGACTTGACAAGAACTTCCGGACAAAATATATTCATACATTTCTTATTGAAATAAAATTACTATTGTCAATATTTATCATGAATACCATATACTAATAGTCAATATATAAAAATAATATGTCGCATTTACTTTTTTTGATCATTAAGTATAGGAAAAAAATAGTTGAACTTGCAAAAATTGGAAATGGACAAGCGTTTTTGCCTTGATTCTCATTTTTAAAGACTTATATAAAATTAACTAAATAAATTTCAATAATTTGTTGAGTGATAGAATTTTTTGGGGGTATTTCTTGCAGAAAATAATTATTCGCATTGAATTTAAAATATAAGTTATGCTTCAAAATCGTCTTTTCAACCTCCGGACAGCAAATGTAAGCAAATTTTGAAAATGACCCGCATGTCAGTTTATACACCATCATAATTCTATATTCCTACAATTGAAGCGCTTGGGAGATGAAGGGGTTATGTGACAAAACAGAAACTGCGAGTAATTAAAGTTCAAAGTTTTGCTGTTGCAGTTCTTTCAGCTTTTTTGTTTTCAGGTTTTGTCGTTAGGGTGCGTATGAAATTGGTCTAATGACATCTACTTTTTAATGTACCAAGTTTTATTTGCTTACCTGTATCAATTGCTTATCATTGTTCAGAGTGTTTTTAAAATGTAACATAGCCCCTTCATCCTCCAAGCCCTTCAATTGTCTCCCTAACAACAATTAGTAAAACAAACTACGGTGATTTGAAAAATTAAATATTTCAGCTACAAAATGATTTGATGAAATAAAGTTCCTGCAATTGAACGTTTCCAGCTTGTGGTTTGTAGAAAATGCAGGAAAACGTTACTC
Source organism: Uloborus plumipes (assembly GCA_038373865.1). NCBI lineage: Eukaryota > Metazoa > Arthropoda > Arachnida > Araneae > Uloboridae > Uloborus > Uloborus plumipes. Next base: position 142,907 of record JAXGGA010000898.1, read on the forward strand.
TGATATCATCAAAGTAAAAAAAATAGAATGTTTTTTTTTTCAGTTTGAGATTTAAAGAGCACGCAACTGCTATTTTAAAAAACATACAGAATGTGAAAGACATTGAAACTTGAATAGTGAAGCTGTTAGGCTCATATCACTAGTCTTTTTTTTTTCTATGAAATGACCTCCCTAGCAGCACAATCTCATCGGCCGATGATCGGCCATTCATCGAAACCCGATGAAATTATCATCGACCGATGATCGGATTCCGATGAGTTCTCATCGGAAATTGCTCCAATGTCTCATCGGCCAAACATAATCCGAGCAGCAAAATCCGATGAGTTTTGCTCGAAATACGTTGAGATTTGCAGCAATTTACGAGCAGTGCAGTCCCGTGCCGATGAATTTAGGATCAATTTTGGATGAAAATACGATGTGATTTAGATCAATACGCGAGCAGTGCTGTTCTGTGGCGATGAATTTAGGATGAAAATACGATATGATTTAGATCAATATACGAGCAGTGTAGCTCGTGGTGATGAATTAAGGATCAATTTTGGACGAAAATACGATGAGAGTTGGAACAGTATACGAGCAGTGTAGCTCCGTGGCGATGAATTTTGGATCAAAATACGATGAGATTGGATCAATATACGAGCAGTGTAATTCCGTGGCGATGAATTTTGGATCAAAATACGAGCAGTGTAGTTCCCTGGCGATGAATTTTGGATCATTTTCTTTTTTTTTTCTTTCAAATGGGGTTGCAGTAGAGGCACAACCTTTTGCAGACCTAGTGCGATCCCCCAATTAAGCATCCATTCTTTCACGTAGCACCAGAATCGGCGGAATGCCATTACCGCGAGAATTTTGACGCCCAGTTGCCGCCAGATGGAGGCACCTGAGCTCTTTTTGATGCGAAAGAGTACTAGGATTTAATTTTGCCTAGGGATATTCAAAGCCAAACGAATACCCCAAGGGATCTTTTACATGCCTCATAATCATAGGACATGGGCGCCGAGATTTTCCGCATCTCGAAAATCAGCCGACTGGCCAACTCCAGGATCGAACAACTCCAGGCGCGGAAAGCCGACGCTCTACCACCACGCCACCAAGTCGAAGTTGAATGAGACCAACACTGCACATGTAATAAAAATTTGAGATTGGGAAAATTTTCATCGGAAAACTTGATCATTACGACCTTTTTCCGATGAAATCTGTAGCTTGGCATATTTTCATCGGGAAATTTGATCGGAAGGATATCACTTTCCGATGAAAAGTAGCTCATCGAAAACCGTGCTCGGATACTGATCGGAACGATGTCATCGTGCGTTACGGGATCAGTTTACGAGGAGTTCGATGATCGGCCGAGTAAAATCCGATGAGTTGATGCTACTTGGGCTAGAACCTATGAACGCAGGCGTTGATTTTTCCCGTTTGTCAATAGCGTCAGTCGCTAGCAAACGGAATTTAACTGCGTTAGTATTTAGGGGTCTAGCCATTTTTTTATTTCAATTAAAATGACGGAACGACAGAAGCAGCGCTACTACATTAAATTTTTGCCAGAAACTAGGCAACAACTAATTGGAAACTATTTGAAAGATGCAAACGATTTGGTGAACATTTCTCAGCATATTTTTGGCATTTGCTCTCAACCTTTTTAGCGAAAAACCAGAATTTTGTAATTTATTGGCTCTTTGCGTCTTCTGGCTGTATCCCAAACTTGAGAGGATTGAATTAGTGGTGCTGCTTCTGACATTTTATCAGTTTACTTGAAATTTAAAATGCTGGCGAGAGCACTGTACTTCACGTTAATCAAACTGCTTGCCAGTGACTGATGCTATTAACAGACGGAAAAATTTTACTCATCCGTAGGAAGGATCAAAGTTGCTTCATACATGGTAGTTGGAGTAACGTCCATTAGGTTTTCACACAAAACAAATAGAGAAAAAAATCAAATGCAGTCGAGTCTCCAGAACTCGAAGCCTTGTAACTAAAATATTCTATCATTACGAAGTTTTCATTGAGTCCTAAACTCTCGAAGAAATTGGGAATTTCCTATAACTCGAACTGCTAACAACTCAAAGCTTTTAGCCGGTACTTTGGGACTTCGAGCAATCGAGACTCGACTGTAATTTTCTAATAGCCCTTTTATACATTGTTTTTTTTTGGCCATTTTTCCAGGCTGGTGAACAACCTCTCTCATCCCTTGAAATCTCGATGGCAGGAAGAGAACCGGCGGCTCCCGAACCCCTCCTCCGCCTCCTCCTCGACCCGTAGCACCACGGTGACCGTCAGGCGCCGCCTGAAGGAGCTCCGCGCCCAGCTCGGCATCCAGTCCCCGCCCAGCCCGCCGCCGCCTCCGGAGGAGGGGGGCGGCTCCTCCCCACCGCACCTGCCGAAGGCGGTGGCGGCGGCGCCGCCCCCGCCCGAGCAGGCGCCCCGGAGCCTGCGCGAGATCGCCCGCTTCGGCGCAGAGGAGCTGGGCTACGTGCTCTTCAGCGACATGAAGATCTTCCTGTCGGACCGCGAGGGCGGCGCCCGCGTGTGGCGCCTGGGGCAACCGCCCCTCGACAGCTACGCCGGCCTGCAGGAGTTCTTCCAGCGGGGCGGCCTCTCGGCCACCTTCTGGGTGTGCATCTCGGGCTCGGGCCAGAAGGGACACCTGCTGCACATACCCAACGAGCTCACGGAGGAGCGCTACGTCCAGATCTTGCACAATGGGCTCCTGCCGTCGGCCGCGGCCATCTACGGCCTCAATGCACACAGGTGAGTTCATTATCTCGACGCACTGGCCACAGAAGCCAGGGTTTAATTTCTAAAGGAAGAGGTGCGGGGAAGCGCTTTACATTCTGACCAATGAATGAACACTGCAACACAATTTTATTTATAGAAATTTAGGAATGCTAGTATTAATACGCCAGAGCGGCCCAGTCTGCACCGGATCGGTGTGCACCGCCTTTAGCGGTGTATTTCCGGAGGCTTCGCTCTTTTTTGATGCCCGCGGTGGTGTATTAACCAATGAGCACTGAGCAGTACCTTAGTTTTGCCTCCCCGTGCCTCTAACTTCGCCAACTGTCGCTCAAACTATTCCAAGATCACCTTTTTCTTTAATTTACAGAGCCAATTCCACTTTAAGCAAGGGGTGGGGGAAAGAGTTCCCAACTTGCCAGTGGTAAATACTAGAATTCGGTCGAAGAAAGGAGGGAGGAAAATGAGGTTTTTTCTTAATATTGCTGCTTATTAGAGCCGTACAAAGGTGCAAGTAGTCTAAACATGATTCCCGACAACATTTAGGGCCGAATTTAAGTGAAACACCATTGCAATCGCTTCGAAGCGATCGCAAATTTCAATCGCTACTGGAAGTCGAATTACATTAGAATCGCATCTCGTAGCGATTGTAACGTATCCAAATTCGGGAATTTGCGATTGCATTGGTGAGTTGCGATCGTCCTTGTTTCACTTGAATTCCTGCCTAAGAATATTTTGCTTCCTGGTTCGAACCTAAAATCACTACCGTTCTCGAGAATTAAGAATGACATGCATGCATACATGCATACTTACATTCATTTAGGTGTTGCTGTTTTTCATTTGAGAAGCTGGATTTAATATACAAGATCATGATAAACTAGTATTTGGTACATGACATCATGTTATAAGTTTAGACTTTTGGAGCTGATTTTTTTCTGGGCAATTCTTGCATCGAGTCTCGTAATGATTTCAAATAAAAATGCAATGGTTTTTTTAAAACAATCAATTATGCCACTGCAAGATGGCGAAATGATAATAATGATGTTACATAACATTGCATACGTAAAAAGCGTAATAATCGAAATGATTAAGTACATTTTGATGGTGTCATACTCGGGCGTTAAATTTTTTCGACGCAGAAATGTTTCATTCTGTGATTTATTGAAAGTTTCAAAATTGTAAAATAGGAATAAAAACATTAATCTTTTGCAAATTATATACGTGCTGCTGCAATAAGTATTATCATTTTTCTAACACCTAACTGTCGTACTCAACGACTCTATGAATCATAAGATAGGATATGTGAAATCAATGTGCTAAAATTTCGGACCCAATTCAAATGAATTGTATGCGCGCTGGACTTGAACTTTGAAGTAAAATGCGAATAAAAATTTTATTTTAATTGTTTTTTTAATAGTACTTATTATTGTATGAACTATTAACACAAAGCTAAAAGACGTAGACGTTACTTTTGAATTTTACCAATCCTTAAAACTACTTTGCCAAATACTTTTGTCTATCCTTACAAAAGAGCCAAGTATCAGAAAGGATTCGATACATATTCTTATAAGTATTATAATCTATACAGAACACAGAGGTTCAAACTATTAAAAAAAAAAAAAGAGTAAATGCTTTTCAAATAACAGCATTTAAAATAAAAAGCTAAAAGTGTACTTCGAATTTAATAAAAGAGAATTTTATATGATTAGGTAAAACTCATATCAGTTTCATGAGCTTCTCCGGGCTAGGAATTTTGTTGACCAAAATAATAGGAAAATAATGCTTTTGTTGTTTTGTTTGGATGTTTTCCCCATCTTTTAAGAGCATACTGACCATATCAAAGTAGAAGAAATAATTGCATAGCATTTAGAAGGGAAAAGTAACGTATAAAGTCGTTCAACAAAGCTATAACAAATAGTACTAATGTTTACTAGTTGACCTGAGTTTAGTATAGAGATCAAGTAGCTGAACTTTCTTAATAATATATACTCATGTAGTAGAAGCGAATAAAATGTCACAGTCAGGGCCGTCATTTCAAGTTTTTTCAGGGGGGGGGGGGCAAAGGGTACAAACACAATGCAATTTCATCGGAAAACATAAAAAACCACGCCCACTTATATGTAAATACATTGATTTCTCGGAGCCGGGGTGGCACCCTGACCCCCCTAAATGACGGCTCTGGCGACAGTTTCAAGATTGGCCCCAACTCAGAAAATTTACAGCCTTTTTTAGTTTGCGCAATGTTATGAAGTGAATCTGGTAATATGGGAGGAGAAATTGCTCGAAAACTTTCAGCTGTAATATTATCTCAGAATGACCTATTGAGCTAAGTGTGTGATTTAACTATTTTACTTTCTTCACTAAAAAAATGTCCAGCTTTATATAAATACTAGCTGCCAGGGCAGCTAGATTAGCTTCCTGCGGCATGTTGATGCATAACGTCCCCCCTTTCTAACTTTTACCTCGTTCTGAAGTTATATTATTTGATATAATTTAATGTTCATTCGATTTCAAGACATACCACGCACGTGGCCTGGCGTTGCCCGGCGTTTCGTGAAAATTTCAAGAAACTACTCCCCGTCAAGGCGGCTCGCTAACAGGCGCTTCACGCCTTTACTTTTTTCCTACATAAAAAAATCATTCGAATTATTGAAATGCTTCGCGCTTTCAAGATGGTGAGGAAAGTTTCAGTAAGTTCAGCTCTCTTAAAGGAAAAAAGCAGACATAGATACTCAGTTTTTAATTAAATAGATGGCTTTTCAACAAATGAATGTTTCAAAATATTACAAGTAGCTAGCGATAAAAATATTACGTAAGTGGCCCGCTTATGAGTTTCGTGTTTGATTTAGTTAAGCCTTCATTCAAAATTCTCATTATCATTGTTATTACTGTTTCATAGCAACCACGTTTCAACAATGGATTTCATATTTAATCATTTATTAGGCTTAATCGCTTTAAGTTTGACTACTTATTAATTGATATCTTCGCTCATCAAAATCGTATAATTATATAAATTGAAACGAATGAAGCCTGAAAAATTACCTATCTATCGGTACCTGGTTCGACTTTCAGGTCATTAGCGTTCAGGAGAAAGAAGCGTGACATAGAAAGAAAGATAGTTAGAAAGATAGAAAGAAAGATAGTTAGAAAGATATTCAGTTTTTAATATAAGTAGATACTACAAAGATCGTTACAGTTAGGGAGGATGCAGTGTTTGTTTATGCGAGTCTTTTTTTTTCCTCAGAAGATGGGATAACATGTTGCCTTGGGGCGAAACACAGATTCTGTTTCTGGTAATTTCTCTAAAATTAATACTGCACGCAATCTACAGAAGTCTCAAATCGGCTTGCAAATAAGATTGTTAATGTCAGAAGGTAGCAGCCTTTTGGCCACAACCATGAGGCAAGTCCATCGCTATCACGCTTTGGATATTGCCCACCATGGCAGTCAACAATAGACTAATGTTGCTGTGCTAAATTGACCTCCGACATTGTCAACGTTTACCTCTTTTTAGAGTAATGGGAAAGGGTGATAGCTGCTGATTTGGGTTGGAATACTTTTGCAAAACTGTTGCGAAAATAACCCAATTGAATTCACAGCCAATTACCCCAAAAAAGAGCTAAACATTGTCCATGTCGGAGGACGACTAAGAGCCTAGCTCCACATCAGCAGAAAACCGACCGAAACCGAAAATCCGGGTACTTTCCACAGAAAAAATATTTTATTCATTTTGCGTTTCTGCTTTACGTCAATGTGGAGCTTAGCCCTTACAGAGCAAGGCAATACTGTCGTTTCTGATATGCTGCACCTTTTAAACGAAATATAGTGATTACAATACTGTTGTGTGATTGATGGGAACAGAAAACTGATTTTCCTTCTCTTGGTCTCAGGTTCCTGTTCGCCCAGGATAAGGCATCCATCCAGGCGAGCCCGTCGGTGGAGGACTTCCTGCGCCAGCAGCGGGTGCAGTGTGCCGAGTGGCCCGCGCGGTCAGCCGAGCTCAACCCCTGCGACCTGTTGTGGCCCGAGGTGGAGCGTGCGCTGCCCCGCGGCCGGCCCGTGCGCACGGTGCCCGAGCTGGTGCAGATGGTGCGCCGGGCCTACGAGGACGTGGAGCCCGAGTACGTCCGGTGGCTCGTGGCCCCGGTCCGCATACGCAGCCTATGCGCCAGGATGATGCGGACTTCTCCGGCCGTCAAGGAAGAGGCTGTCAAATAATGTGGACTTTTTTTAAAAAAAAAACTCTGGAGGAGTTGTGTCTCAAGTGTGGCAATGCAAACAGAAACCCTTTACCCACTACCTTTACCCACTACCGAACTCACTACACGAACCACTTACCGAACCTTTACCCACTAGTCTCGTGCGCACTGGGCAAACCACCCCAGACCCTCAGTTGAACAGCCTTCAAAGCTGTTCGGTAAAGTTCACTAATCTGGTGTGCACCGGGTAACGGTTCGGTGAGAGATTTTAAAAATAAGGTTGACGGTTAAAACCGTTCAATGTTCACTTCTGGTTGAAAAGGAGGGGTCCAGCCATTTGAAACTAAATACAGAAAGACTGCAAGCATGAAAAAGGTTTTGCTTGAAAAAATCAGAGTCTAGCATTAAATAAATGAAAACACATGCAAATTAACTGCTGGAAGTGAATATAACTGAGGCACCTAGAAGCAAAGGGGTATAAGTGCTAAAAATGAAAATTTGAAGGTAAATAGTGCAAATGATAGGGGAAACTCTCAGCCGTTTTGTGGAAAGACATGGTAATAATAGTAATGGTAGGTGCTGCTAATGCAGCGCGATTTAGAAAAGTTTGTCAATGAAAGACTACGTACGATTTTATTTAGAACTAGTTATACTCAAAACTTCCAATTTGTCGCTTACATCCCTTTGTTTCACGCTGCCTCAATTACAACCTGAACAAGTGATTTTAGAAACACTGTCACAACTTGTTCTTAACCGTCACTCTTAAAATGGAAATACGAAAAACTCTCTGGCCGAAGAAAGTAAGGTTCTTTAGAAGAATTTAAGTGACCGGGGGACTCCTACTAAAAAGGCAATTTGTAACATGCTAATGTAGGCACTTCAATTGCGATGTTCGCCGTACATGAGACATCACTGACCTAAAAACAAAACGAGAAAGGGAAGATGGGAAACTCAAATTTTTTTAATCAACTTTGAGCAACATCCAGTTAGAATATGTTTCTGTTTTTTTTATTAGTTGTGAATATGCATTTCCTAATCTCAATGTGATATGTTGACGTTTTAACTACTTATTATTGATAACAATATCAAAATTTGAGAATGTGAGACTAAAATGCGCGGATCAAAGGCCCGTTAAAAAAGCAATAAGCTGATTACAAATTTAAACATGTTTAATCAGCTAAGAAAAGGAACACTAAAAATCATATTTAAAACGGCTAATATCACAAATGATTGGAAATTTTCTCATAATATATGACACATTCATTATGTTCTCAAATATTGATTTCTATCTTCAAATATTGGAAACATTTGGAGACCTTTTAAAAAATCGAACATATAAAACTCAGTTGCATAAGCAAACCACTCTCTCTTTTTATTTAAATGCAAACTAAGTAATTTAAAACGTTCTCTTGCCCCTATTTTTATTTATTTATTTATTTATTTATTTTTGTTTATTTCGTTTTCTTATACAATACCTTCCAGTCTTAACATAGTCGTTCAATTAGTTACATAGATTAGAAACCCATTGTACAAAAGCTTAGCTCATTAAGAACTTGGTGTTAATATTTTATCTTTGAAACACAGAAAAAATTGTATTGTATAGGAATAAGGACTACTTATACAAGAGAAATGTCCCTCATTTTAGTCCTTCAAAGTGAAAATAAAAGCTCAAATAACTACCAGAAATTAAAAATTCACCATCAATGTTAGTTGTAGTTTTTAGTTGGTAATCCTTCCTGGAATTTTTTTTCTCTCTTTTGTCTTTTATTGAGTATTGCCTTTTTAGCGGGTATACATCACAACTGCATTAAATGTATATCATTACTTTTACAACCAAATTTCATCAACCAACCTTCAAAATCTATATTAATGATTTGTGTCTGCATTAACGAATAACTACGAGGCTTAAGTTTATTGTGACAAAATCTAAGCATTAGGGAAAAGTCGACTATCGTTCATGTTTGCATTGCCACACATTTTGTCTGAACTATTATGTGTTCTACTTTGAAGGAGAGTGCTTGTTCAGGCTTCGAGGAAATATTTTTTATTTCTGACAACTAAGGAGAAGGAAAAGGCTTCTATGCATGAATTCTATGCATACTGAAAAAGTTTTGCACAGAAATACATATTCGAATCAGCTGATAAATTGGACGAAATGGTAGAAAAACTGATTCTCAAGGGAAAGAAAGATTCTCAACGTAATGATGATAAATGGTCTTCCTCGTAATCTGAGAAACCAATGCCAAAAACAATCCGCACTTTTGTTATCTTTTTAATTTGTGACATTCATTTATCATTCGCGATACCAGAATTCGCTGAAATCCAAATTTGGCCCATAACTATAATTTTGAACAATTATCCTTTCAGATACTATCTAAAGAGTGCATTTTGAATCAATGTTACATATTAAAAAAAAATCTACCTCTGAAAACGTTTAGATGGTGGTTTGAAGTTTAAATTTAGTTAGTCTTATGCAACTAACACAATAGAGTGAAATGCCGTACGTTCCGAGTTCAATGGAATTATGTTGACATTTCTTTGAAATAATTCATTACATAAAATGTACTTTATATTGCTTTGATACTGTATTTTCCCGGTGGATAAATATTTTGTTAAAACTAGCTGAATTTCGACTTTTATCACTAAAATTTTTGTTTCAAGATTTTGATTTCTGTACTACAATTTAATGTTCAGAAGATATCATACAAAAAAATATTGAATTTTAATAATGTACTAGTCATACATCTTAGTTCCTAAAACTCTTATTATTAACTGAAAATCACCTGCTTCTATTCATTACGGTGAGTGTCTAAATACTGAGATATATTTGAAAACGTGGTGCCCAACGTTTTTGAGATCAAACCTTCGCAGAGCCCATTGCATCGCACTACAACGTAATCAATTCTAATGTTTTAATTAAGTTATTGTGTGTGTATTAATTATACACATTCAGTACATCTAACCCTGCTTCTAAGTAAAACACTCGTTGTGCCACTGTAAAAACTACCTCATGTCCGTAAATTGAAATTTCTCAATCTTATGCATTTAGTTTTAAATGTTCCTATTTCTTAATTTATTATTTTGTGGCAAAAGCTTGGGTTTGCTGAATTTGTGACGTTAATTATGTACGTTTATAAACTTATCTTTAAGTACGTTTAGAGATACGTTTTACAAAACGTGCGAGACGCTTTGAAATATTCTGCACGCTACAGGTTCTTGTAGCATTTATTTATTTATTTATTTGACACTTCGGGAAATCAATCACGCAAATTTGTTTTTACTCACTGATTTCTGCAGTTGCTTTCATGCTGCCTTCATATGGTTAGTAAATTAGTTTCAGCTGATTTATTATTCTCGGGAAGTATGTAGTCATGGCTATACAACAACTGATGTATCTTGAGCGAAAATTGTGCAAGAAATGAAAGACAAAATTTACAAAACCCAAAATCACTTCAATCATTTGAACTTTGAAAGTAAAAATTACCAGGGGGTTTATTGCACACAAGAATTATTTTTATTTGTTTGTGTACACTTACTTTCAATTTAAAAGCCTTAAATGCGTGAAACGACTTGATCTATCACAATTTTAAGAATTGCAAAATAATAATTTAAACGAAAATCTGAAAAATTACTTGGCAGTAAGCCAAGAATGAGCAATAAGATAGCTAACATTTTCAACTGATAATATTCTGGAAACAGTGAAGTGTAAATTACGACAAAAACAATGAAACCTTTAAATCACTTTCACTGCCCTGAGTGTTGTGTCTAGCCGGGAAGCCTGGAGAAAGCATCTCTCCTTCCGTAAAGCATCTGTGTTCTGTGTGTTGCGAAGCAGATGTTTATTTCTGGCAGGAAACTTGGAATACCTCAAATCGATGTAGTGCGTGTGGTTTTTTCGTTGTGTGGCGGGCGGAAGCGAAAGTTCATTTTGGACTGGAACGATTGGCGATCGAAGATAATACGTTCAAAGTGCATCTATACGTCAGTCAATGTGTATATATTAATGTTCGTGATGGAAAATGGTTCCTGAGTCTGTGTCAATCCAAAGCGGAGCTTGGGATGCATCATGGTATGGTCTCCCCACCTCTCTGTTCCTTGCTAACATTTTTCTTGCAAAACTTGCTTGTAAACTTATCGCACCCCGGCTAAACAGGTGTGATGCAGTTAAGAAACAATCAATTCCTGCAAATTCCACTAATAAAACTGTGTTAGCTCCCTTTCATTTGTCGGCGTTTTCAGAACACTTTTACATTGGTTTGTAAAATCAAAACTATTCCCACATTTTTTACAGATTCAAACTTTCGAACTGGGTCACCTCTGTTGCCGGTGGGCGATATGTATAAAGATACTCTGTTGCCAAGAAAAAAAGGAAGCACCCTTAATAAATGCGATCCTTTCCACATTTCTCTTACAAATTAACGTTTGTCCTTTCTATTGCCATTGCACTATATATATAAAGATACCTTGTTGCCAAGAAAGAAAGGAAGCTCTTCTAATATTAATTCGACCATAACAAAGTTTCTAAGGTAATTTTCTTTTACACGAAGTATGCAAATGCTTAAGATTTCCAGGCCAACGTTCAGGGAACGTTAATTTTAGTTTTAGCTCATCTTCCTACTGCGCAATCCACATGATATAAAACCGGTAACAATTGTAGAGGGTTATCTTTTTTCATATTGTTGCCGCTATCTGGCGACACTTGTCATTAAGACTTAGCTGAAGACCTTAAAGCCAACTGATTTCTTCAAACGTGGTCCCATAGCCAAAACGCATGAATGTGAGTGATCATCCTGATGCAATAGATTGTCATATCCACAGACACCTCTCATTATACAGACAAAGCTGTACATAGGCGCTGGTGGCAATAGTTGCTGCAAGAAACTTAGCAAAATGAAAGTTCTAAACTGCCGCGAGGTTTGATCGGATGATAATGCATCGAGATCGAATTCCTCAATGGCATTATTGTACGTTTTCTAATGTGCTACCTCCTCTTCTTTATCCCACCTAGTACCTTTCACCAACTTCGCTGAAGTGGTTACGCTCATAGTGACTTGTGAAACATCTGTCTTCAAACTGCATATCTGCCATTCAACTTTACTGCATCGCCTGCAGAAATGTCGTAGCCGATTATCATAACTGGCAGAGCACAGCTTTCAGCGATGAATCCCGTTTCACTCTTGGTACCAATGATAATCGTGTTCTTCAATACAGAGGTCAAATTATAAGCTCCTATCTGTCTTCGCTTTACAGAGGGATACAAATATTATTCATCGTGTGGGATGTGCTATTTCTTGTGACAGCAGGTCGTTTCTAATTATTCTGCGTACAACTTTAATAACTCATAGATGTGTTGAAGAAATTCTACAGCCGGTTGCGTAATCCTTCATGATACGTCCTTGGGGCTATAGTTTTCAACTGGACATTGACAGAAGTCATACGAGTAGGGATATAATTGGACAGTCGCTCTACAGTTCATAATCCCCTTTTCTAACAGACTTTTCACCCATTGAACATGTCTGGGATCTGATACGCCACCAGATTAGAACAACACAAAATGGTGCAAATCTGACACAACAATTGATGAATTCCGGATATAATGGCATTAAGATGATTTTTCAACCCTTAAATAATTGAAGCATTCATCGCTGCTATTAGTTGTTTCACCAACTACTAATTTCAACGTTCAATGCGCAATCGTTAGACGTGGATGTATTCTATGGTCTGAAATTTTAAACATTTCATTATATGTGTATGATCTGTGCACATATTTAATTTTAATGAGAACAGCTTTCTTCAACTTTTTCATGGTGCTTCCTTTTTGTTTTTGCAAAGGAGTGTATAAAAACTTGTACATGAATCGATAGTTCTACCTCTGTTATCTTTGACGATGTATAAGTTACAGTCTTAGTCATTTTTTTTTAATTTGCTTTAGTTCACGAACACAATGAAACTACGTTTGAATGAACTTCTACAAAATGAATTCTTCCAAAGGGCTAAATTCTTTGCAATAGTTGAAATAAATTTCTTTGTCTTTAACGCATTCAATGATTTTAATCCATATAATTTCAACTGAAGTTTAACAGATAGGATTACAATTTTTAGTTCCTAAAAAAGTCTGAAAGATTCCGTCTGTGAATGGAGTAATGGCTTAGGTTATCTTTGAGACGCCTTATTTGTAATTTGTAGTTTCAAAAAAATCGCTGCAGGAAATATTAATTTTGTTTCTGAAACAGTTTTGTTACAAACTGCCTTAAGAAAGTTGCAGAATTCAATTGATGACAAGATCAACAAAAAATTTCTTTCTAAAAGGAGTTATTTACAATATTCAGTTTTTAAGTTAATCGTTGGCGAACTGCAATTAATAAAAGAGGTGATAATGTTAATTTTTTAGATAAGTGAGTAGACTTATTTAATTTTAGAAGATATATCAACTAAGTTTATTCTTTCTTTTTTTACTTTAATAATCATGTTCATACAAAGCTTAACTGCTGAACAGACTTCATCAAAATATAAAACCTAAAAGAGAAACTAAGACATCTAAAGAAAGAGGGAGTAATATTTCATTTCTGAAAACGTTTGTAAAGAGTTCAGCTCTGCAAACGAACTACTCGCTCCAAATTCATCGCATAAATTAATAGTTCAAAATTTTAAATGAGCGAACTGAATCAGAGCTCTGTGCTTGATAACGTTAAAAAATATCAGTAAAACTTTATTTTTTCATGCTCCCAGATGTGCCTATAAGTCACTTGAAGCAACGTAACATTTGCAAAAGAGTCATAGACTTTCAAAAATTGTTCTACACTCTTCTCTCAGTGTTTTTAGAAACCCCCTCTTGTGATTAACATATATGTGTACGATGTGACATGCAACCTACTGCTCCGTGTGTGATTGACGCGCTTGAAGCTACCTCAACTATTCATCATTCATTCGATTATTTATTGTCCTAAATGCGACCTCATTGTTTTTCATTTGACAGCATTAGCATAGTTTGAAGTTATAATAAAAAAGAACAAATTGTTTGAAGCTTGGTCTCTGTTTGGTTTCTTTTTCCCTTCTTACTGTAACAGATATCAATCCATATTAAATCAACAAATGAGCCTTCACTGTTAAAAATGAATGTTGTTTTTACAGTATAATACAGCACATTTTATGGTGATAAACTGTAAAAATTGCTAATTTTACTGCAATAAACTGTAAAATTTCTTCTTTTACAGTACAAAAGTGTAAAATTGCTAATTTTGCAGTTTAGCTAATTTGCAGCTTATCACGTGCATTTTTAGTTTAAAAATGGAAAATCTACTGTCAGTAATATACTGTTGTTTTTACAGCACAATACAACTAAATTTTACGGCAATAAATTGTAAAATTGCTAGTTTTACAGTTTGTTACTGTGCATTTACCGTTTTAAATTGGAACCTCAGCTGCCATTATTATACTGTAAAAACAACAGATAATTGTTTGCAGTGTTGTCGCAAAATTTTTGACTGATGAAATTAGGTCGGTAAAATTTGTCAATATTCTGTACTCCAAAATTGTTTCGGTTTCTTATTGAAAATTTTTTATTCCTGAGATATAGCTATTTTTTTGCTCCGCAGAGTCAAATTCGGAATTTTTGACCCCCCCCCCCCCCCCGTCCCCTCAAATAGTTCTAGTAAATTCATTTAAATTAGTAGAAAGATCATACACGATTTATTGTAATGTTGAAATAATTAACTTTAATATGTGCGTAAAAAGAAATGATTTATGATAAGTTAACCTAAAAATGTTCTGAGTCAATTCGTGGTTCTCAAAAAGTGCCGTTCTCGTTATTTCGAACCAAAAATGTCGATGAGAGACTAACAGTGCAAAGCTGACCTTTTCCTGTGACACTTAATTGTGCATACTAGTAGCACAGAAAGAAATAGGCTGATACTGGTAGTTCTTCGTTATTAAAAAAATGCTTACTCTTAAGAAAAAAATGAAAAATGTGTTTTTTCATATTCCAAAACTTGCCCTGTGAACCAGGTGATAAATATTGGAAAATGCTAGAGTAGGAAACTGCTATGTAGTTCTTTAAATTGAAATGAAAACTGTCTTGTTATTCAAACGTGTTGAGGAGATATAAGCGTTCCAAGTAATAAAACATGCTGAGTAGACTGGATAATTACTTAATAAAATGTTACTTAACCAAAATTTGACAGAAATATATTCACAAACTATGTTAAATATATTTAAAAAACTGCCACCGAGTTTACGTATAGAACTCTTGCTCTTGATGGCATACATTGTTGAAAAGCTTTGAAGCTTATATTGAGCAGCTGATCTAACACAAAAGTTATTATCATTGTTGTTAATTATTATTTTCGAGATAATGCAAATATGCCTTTTAATTATCAGTTGAGCCAACAAAAAAGTTATTGTTGTTGTTAATTATAATTTTTCAGATAATGCAAATATGCCTTTAAATTATCAGTTGATCCAACAGAAAAGTTACTATCATTGTTGTTAATTATTATTTTCCAGCTAATGCAAATATCCCTTTAAATTATCAGTTGCTAATTTCTGAAAAGGATAAAAATTTACAGCATTAGACTGTGTATGACTCTAGTGAATCGTTAATTCTACAATAACACAATAACAAAAGTGTGTTAATTCCTCATTGTCTCTGAAATATTACGGTTCCTTTGTTACTCAACCCGGGGTTGGCTTGTACCTAGAGATAAAAGAAAAATATTAACTTAAGTACCTTAAAAATGGTCAAAATGTCTTCACATCAAGCGAATTTAATTGCATATCACTAAGAATTATCTTATTTTATATTCGCATTGGAAAAAAAAAATTTCAAATACCCTAAATACTGTCCATCCTTGAAAACCGCGCCTAGCACTCGCGAACAGTTCCACTTAAAAAAGGGTAGATGGGTTTGCGAGTGGGAACTTTCCGAAGTCTTCAATTTAGAACTTGAATTTATTGTCCTTTTGACACATTCAACTAAACTAAGTATTTGAAATTAGCATCGTTCTCTACGTTGTTTGATACGGCTCAAAATGCTTCTTATTAATCTTCCACCTATTATTATATTATCTATCACCTCTATTTTGCTAAGTTCAGAGAAAACCTGACGCATGCGTAAATGCGCGGTAGGTTTTACCTAAGAAAATCAGACAGTATCTACAAATATTTTATGAGCTCCAATCAAAGCACTTGTGTAATTGATTTTTGTGAATTAATTTCTCTGAATTTACTTTTATTAGTATTCTTAGTGATGTCAAGTTGCACAATCCATTAAAACCTAAAAGAAAACTCCAATAACAGGAAAAGTAAAAAGTCTTAAAAATTAAAAACAATCAGGGAGTATTATTAAGATTAAGCACAATGAATCGATAAATTTACCAACTTTAATTTTTTGCTGATACATTCGACAATTTTTATTTAGAAAGCCGTTTTTTCTTTCAAAAATCAAAGCTTAAGTAGATTAAAAGTTACCGATATCACATTTCAGGTTGATAATTGTCAAGAGTAGTACTTGCTTATCTTATCTTAAGAGATTAAAAAAACTCAATGTATCAAAAATCTTTCTTTTTTTAGTTTTTAATATAAAATTTCTTTTGAATTTTATGTTTTGGGAGCTGAGAACTTTATATAATATCATTCCTTTTTCCAAAAAAAAATAAGATAAATTCCTTCTTTAGCGCCGTTCAACGAAAAAGCGGCCATTTTGTCCCAATGCAAATGCTATCTCATATATTTCATTAAAAAGTAAGTTTTAAAGGGAAATGAACAAAATGTTTCGCTTAATAAATCATGTGCTTTCTGAAGCACAGCATTTTGTTCATTAAACTTTTAAATTATTATTTTTAATGAAACATACACTGCTCGACATTGAAAATGCAACGCCAAGAAGGAGTGGTCAGAAATTGATGAAATTTGGTAAGAAGACAGAGACAGCATGGAACAATAAGTGATATTTATTTCAAAATAAATAAGAAAAGTTTAGAGCGAGGACGGCGTCGGCTCAGTAAGAAGTAGGACCACCGCGGACAGCGATACACGAAGAAACACGTCTAGGCATGGAGTCAATAAGCCTGCGGGTGGTGTCCTGAGGGATGGCACTCCATTCCCTTTCAACCATTTGCCACAGTTCGTCCTCTGAACGAGGCAGTAACAGGTTCTGCAAACGGCGTCCAATCACGTCCCACACATGTTCGATTGGTGACAAGTCAGGAGAGTATGGTGGCCAGGAAAGCAGATGTACACCTCGTAGAGCATGTTGGCTGATTCGAGCACTGTGAGGCCGGGCGTTATTCTGTTGAAAAATTGCATTTGGCAGACCCTGAAGGTAGGAACTGAAATTAACTCCACCGCGACAAGCACCAGACAAAAAAAGAAAAAAAAAACAAAAAAAAAACGGTTTTAGTCTATAAGTACATTACGATCTACAGATATACGCTAATGGGGACACAAACAACTGCTGTGTCAACATAAACGCTCGCACATCCAGAGAAAAATAACCGAACCTATTAAAGAATGGCTGATATTAACGGCATAAAAATAAGCAATTAATTCCTCCATGAAATAAAATGTATGCACTACAAATCCATCAATAAACACACATGATTATGGTCGACACGTTTCTTCCTTCTGTTGATCGTCGTGCTTGCTGGGTTGCGTTCTCACATTTAGTTGTTATCTGCCGGAAGGTTTCGAGTCATTTCTTAGCCATTATTTGGCCAGTTCCTCACGGGATCGCTTTTCGCAGAGGTTACACACATATCGCGACACCAACGCAAAAAAAAAAAAACACAAAAAACTTTTGCACATAAAAAAATGAAAAGAAAATGAACTATAGTTTCGCCTCGGTCTACAACATCAGGAAAAAACAAAGCCATCTGTAGTATAAGCTTTGAGGTGGGCGTTAGGCTTCACTTGTCTAACATTTACTAGATTTCCGTCATTTCCCATCTACCTCCCCCATTGACGAACACTACGGTCCGTTTCTATTGTGCTTCACCTTATTCTGTACACCCAACATTTGAACGTCTGCATCTGGTACGGCAACCCTCGGCTCTCCCCACTAACACGTCTGGGACTGTTCCGGTGCTCGTCTCCTTTTCGAATGGTTCTGTCAATGGCAGTGCACCGAAGCATCTAATTAAGGCGGAAGGTAGCGCGCAGCCTTTATTCAGTAATGAGATGCAAGGCTCAACGTAGGTGCAACGCTCATGTCAGAAATTCAGGAACGTAACACGAAATTTGGTTCTATTGTGTACAACACATAGGAACAATCCAGGTACCTTGCACTTTGCTTGCAAGGAAGTCGACGTGTACACATTTGTGACGTTTGCCGATGTCTGTTTGTTCCATCCAACAGCACTTATGTCGCTGTTGTTTGAATCTCCTGTGCGGATTGCCCAACGATTGTTGTTCTGTGTGATTCCAATTAGTTCGTCACTACCAGTTATGGGTGTGACTACATATACAAATATCTGAGACAATCATAAATCGCGCGCGACCTGTTGTGTTGTGTTCATATGTCATTATGTGTCGCAGAAAACTTCACTCTATGGCCATTTGCCCGGTAATTCACACCGCTTCTAGAAACGCGCAGCCGCCCAGTTGATTGGGATTTGAATGGTTGGGGAAGATTGCAGAACAATGACGGGGTGTTGCGATGGCATGGTGCCGCAGATGATGGGATGAAGGTTTGGTTTTGTTGATCATGTGAGAGCGAATTTTGTGTGAACAAGTTGAATTTTGGAATAGGATGTGCCAAGAAAAAAAAATTGCCATACCGTCGAAAATTTCAGACTGACAGACGAATTGTACGTGCGTAGTTGTTGCCCTTATTGTAAAGTGTTGGATGGGTTATCTAGTTGTATGGCTAAGAGAAAGAGTAATGAATACTGCCGTTCTTTGAATGTGGGAAGAACAGAGGTCTCTCGGTCGTTGTGAAAATGTGGGAATTTCCTCCTTATTGCTCACGTCTCAATCCCCTGTGTCGCTGTGGAATGGAATGGGAACTCTAGAGAGAAAATTGTTCGTCACAAAGGAAGGTTGATCAATATAGTTTGGAAAAAACTCGACGGCAGAAAAAACCAACATGAACAATCAGCCCCACTCCTTTTCACACTTCATTACTATTATATTTATTACTTCAGCAAGTTGGATGAACTGTGAACGACGGATGAGTGCGCATTTATTTCATTTTTATCATTCATTGCATAACTCAGTGACGAATGCAAACAAACATACCGATGATTCTTTCGGCTTAAAATTCTGGCCAATGAAGTTTCTGACCACTCCTTCTTGGTTGTTGGCATTTTCAATGTCGAAGCAAGTAGGTCAAGTGGGGTTTTGGAAATGGAGATGAAGGAAGGTGGGTGTTGGTTGTGAAGAATGTTGGAAGAATGAAGAATGGGGTTTGAGAGAACGGTGATTAAGGTAATGAGATTTGGGTCCACTTTTTGCGTTTATTTGACATTTTTGTAAATTTTCAATGTAGTTTCGCATCTTCACGTTTTAAACTCTAAATTGGATGTTTAGTTTACCTATTACTTAATCTATGGACTACTCTAACAAAAAGTCTTTAAAAAGTTAGGCATGATTTTTGTCTCTCTATCTAGCCATCTGTCTATCAACTGAATTATATTAAAAAATATAAATTTTGAAATTTGGATCCAGTTTGCAACCCCAACATGCTATGGGGATTTGAAGGGACCATCGAAATAATATGTTTTAAACTAGGTAAGTGACTATATTTATTCCTTGCCTACCCGTGCCACTAAATGAATTCAATGAAAACTATAGTGGATTTGTAATCTTCCTATCGTGTTTGGTTCTTGTATTGGAATATTGGGATCAATAATTTTAAGTGTTGTGGCACTTGACATGATGAAACTAAGAAATGGCTCAGATCTCCATTGTTAAATAGATAGAAAAAAATTTGTTAATTTGAATATTGAACTCCAATGTCCTGTGATAAACTTGTGTAAATTTATGACCTGCATTTAAAATCTAATACTGGTTACTGCCTCCCCTCTGTACCGCATGATAAGAGCATAGAAAACGAAAAAAATAAAAAAATATTGATGTAAGTAAGAAAATGAAGCACCATATAAATATGCAGCAGAAATCATATATAATACTTCTAACATTAATTCCTGATGTAGTGTTTAAGGCTACTTGGGTTTTTCACATGGGAGTGACAAAAGAAGAAGGAAGTAAAGAAAGATAAAACTAACAAAAGAATAAAAAAAAGGAAAAAATAAAATTAAATAAAAAAAAAAAGAAATAAGAGATAAGGAAAGAAAAAAAAAAAAGAAGAAGGAAAGAAAACAAAAAAAACAAGAGAAATAAATAAAAGAGACACAGGAAATAAGAGAAAAAAAAGAAGAAGAAACAAACACGTGAAAAAAAAAAAAAAACAAAGAAAAAGAAAAAATTATATAAAAGAAAAAGATCGGAAACAAGAAAAAAGAACAAAAAAAAAAAATATACATAGAGATAATCAAATACAGAAAAAAAAAAAAGGGGAAAGAAAAGAAGAAACAAAAATAAAGTAAAGATATAAAGATAAAATGTTTCGAAGAAAGAGCAGAAAAATAAGAATAAGAAAGAGAAAAAATAAGAAAAAGAACATAGAGAGAAATCAAAAAAAAAAACTCTAGAAAAAAGAAGAAAAAATAATAAAAAAAATAAAAGAAAGGAAGAAAAAAAAAAAAATAAAGTACAAAAGAAAATAGAAAAAAACAAAAAAGTTTCTAAGAAAAAAAAAAAAAACAAAAATATAAAAGCAAAAATAAGAAGAACATATGTACTATAAATGTTTATTAGAAAAAAAAAAAAAATAAAAAAACTGAAGAAAAAAAAAAAAAAAAATTGTGAAAAGAAGAAGTGTAAAGAAACAAAAAAGAAAAGAAAAATAAAATCAAAAAAGAGATGAAATAAATGTGATAAAAAGAAATTAACTTGAATAAAAAGGGGAAAAAAGAAAATGAAAAACAAATAAGAAAAGATATAAAACAATGAAAAAGAATATATTACACTGAGTGGACAGGCAATTTCGCAGGGTAATGGCAATTACAGGATGAGGACCCCGCAACTAAATAGATTGAGACTCTCTAAAAAGAAAGAAATAAATATCCTCTTAAAAGACAAATATTGATTCAATAAACATTATCTCAAACGAGAACAGGATAAGAGAAAGGAAGCGTTTGTGTATCAAAAATAAAAGGAAGGAGGAAGTGAAGGAAAGTTTGTAAGGTTAGTTTGTGTTCGTGATCTCTAACAAACTGTGTATCATGGTGAAACGCAGGAGATTTATGGAAGTTTTTAACGTTTAGTTAGTTTAAAGGTATTTGTTTTGCTGACTAGTTTTAAGGAAGCGTTAAGTAGTTTAAGTTGGAATAAGAAGGGAGGATAGATTAAGAACGTTGTAGACGGTTAGTTTTTTACGTTTAGTCTTTAAGTGTTTTAGTTCCAAAGTTTTTAGGAGGAGGTAGAATAGTGTTTTAGTTGGCTAGTGCTCAATGGTTAGGTTTTCGTAGGTGTGGGGTAAGGAGGGGAATGTTAGTAGTGCTTTTGCTGTAGTGAGGCTTTTGAAGGTTTCAGTCACTTGCTGGATAGTTAGAAACTTTCAAAGTCCGAATTTAAATATTTTTTGTTAATTTTTTTTTTAGTACGTTTCGTTTTAAAAAAAAAAAACGATTGAATATTTAATATTAATTCAAAATTTATATCGCTCTTGGAACACTTATCAATATAGTTGTGCCAAAACTATCAAAACCTAATGTGGCGCTTTGTGCTTGTAGCTGATGCTAGCTTGCTGTGATTGAAGAAGCTCTATTATACACATTCAGCTTTTTATGGAGAGAAAGGGACGCGGTCGAGTGAAAACTATTCGTTTGGGTTGTAATTGTTTATGTATGTAGTTTTTGTATAAATTATACGGGTGTGAAAGAAATGAAGTCTAGAAGTGAAAGGGAATAGATAGATATGTGAAAGATGAATAGAAGTCCAAATCATTTCACTTTGGTGTGGCTGAATCTATCTATAGAGCTCAGCTACACACTGCATCTACGGCGTATGATCTATCTATGCTTAATCAGCCGGTAATCCTCTATATTGGCGGGCATGCCACAAACCAGGCCCAAAAAATAATCATATTTTATTTTGTACGAGCATCACAAGTTGTTATGACCCATAGCCCAGGAGCCAGTACAATGGGCTCCTCATTTGAACCCAATTTTTCATTTACTATATAAAAATAAGCAGGGAACAGAAGAGCAGCACCGAATGTCTTTTCAATTATTACACTTTTTTTCTTGATGGTCCCGGACGTCAACGCTAAATATCGACAGATAGAAGGAATAAGGAAAAAAAATTTTTTTTTTAAAAAGGGGTTTACATGTCTTAATTTTTGAGGGTTGGTGGTCATGGCCAAAGGAGAGTAAGAGGAAGAGCTTGCTATCTGGTCTGTTGGTGTTTGAGTTGTTGGGGTTTGGAGAATTGTTTGTAGTTAATAGTAGGTATTGAGCTTGTAGTTTTAAAAGTCTGGCTGCTGCTGTAGTTTACAGTCGTCTCTAACGGGATTAGATATTGTTGTGTTGATGCTTATCTGCTATATGGAAAAATCTGCATGGAAAAAAAACTAATATTAAGATCTCTCCTTATTTATTGTTGTAAAAGACATTCATTAGTTTACGTGTGCAACAAAAAAAAAAACATTACCGTCCTACCCCTGCCCTGACATATACCAGCCAGCTTCTTATTGCTTTTACTGGGCAACCCGTATCGTTCGTCGTTTAATGTGCCCATACAAGATTCTCTGTAAAAGAAAGAAAAAAGTGAAAAGGGAAGAAAAAGTGGGAGAGAAAAAAAAAAATTTTTTATCGAAGCTAGCGGCTCAGTTTTGTTACGGACCAAAAGAGGATGGTTTTTTTTGCAAACATGTTTTTCCAATATTTGAAAGAAATTGCTTCAAAACAAATGAAAAAAAAGACCACACAATAGGCAAAAAAAACAACAAAAAAACAAACAAAAAAAGAAGAAATAAAACAGTAAGTACGAAAAACAAAAAAAAAAAAAAAAAAAAAAAAAAGTACGAAATATTCATTACAAAAATTGTAAATTGTATTCGAGAGGTAGGGGTAGTTCATCAGGACAGTGAATTTCCTTTATTATTAACACAAAACAAAAGTTTTTGAAAGAAAACATATAAGCATCATCTTTTTTTTTGTGAAGAGCAGGTGCGGTAACTGAAAGAGAAAATGCTTTGCAGGTTGCAGGTCGGGTACACATATTTTGGTAGAGTTCACAGGAGGGAGTAGAGGTAAGTAAGGAAAAAAAATGAAATTATACATATGCTTGCACACAGCCGGTGCGTCATACAGAAAAAAAAAAAAAACAAAAAAAAAAAAAAAATTGATGGCTGAGGATGGGATACATAAAAAAAATATTTCCTAAAAAACTAAAAAAAAAAAAAAACATCGCACCAAAAAAGAAAAGCAAAAGGTTTCACATAGATGGAAAATGGACGAATATTATCTTGTCTATTCAATCAAATAATTTCTATTCCTTTCCTCAGCCACAAAAAAATCCTCTGAGAGGATACGAAAATCTATTATCGAGTTTCCTACGTCCACTTGAGCCCCGCGTATATTGAAAAAATCGGGTAAAAATTTCATTCATGATTGCTTATGTTAATTATGCTGTGTTTTTGTTAATAAATAATTATTACACTTGTTTTTTTTAAATGCTACTCTTTAAAATAAATAACTTTACTTACTGGTGAAAAGTTATTGTTAGGTGTGCTGCTTGCCTTTGAGAAAAATTAATTTGTCAGATTTAGAGCAATGTGTTTTTTTTTATTTCATTCATCCTATTCCAAAAAAAAAATGATGATTTTGTCTGTATATTATTCGTTAAAACGTTATTTTAACGAAATGAATACATATTTATGCATTTGTAATAAGCCTTTAAAAATATCATTGTTGTAAAATCTTAAGTAACACTTGACAATTTTATTTATGGTTTTAAGGTCAAATAATCCCGGATTACCATAAAATGTCAAATCACGTTTACCTAAATGTCTGTCAAATCCGTTACCTTACAGTTTTTATCAATATTTTTACAGTCCACAAATTCCATTTTAGAGAGCCAGGCCGAACCGCAAAGTAAGTTATAGTACTTTCAAATTGATGTTAGGTGTTAGGCGGCTTATGATATAGTTTAAAGGTGAGAGACATTAAGGTGTAGAAGGAACAGAATTTTTATTTTTAAGTTTTGTCTTTCCCGCTGACTCTTTGGTAACCGGATCCTTGCGTGATCTCTTGCCCACCTATTTTTTCCTCTGCAAGGGGGGGTTAATGTTTTACAACAGCTTTTGAAATACCCTCTTTAATTATGCCTTCAAAAGTGTCAACCCAATTACTTTTTCACACGCCTTAAAATGTTGTTGGACTAAAACATCCTTGTTATCAGTTAGTGTGTTGTCTTCTAAAAGATTCAAGTTAAATTAGTAAGTTTAAAAATAAAAAAAAAAAAAATGTAATCTTTTACAGAATTCTGACAATGTAAGCAATTGATGGAGAAAATGACTCCACCGATTAGCGGTCTTAGCGGAAAACTTAAAAAAGAAGGTAAAGGGGAGACAAAAAGGTAGTCAGTCAAGGTCTCCAGTCGTCACCCCGAAAGGAGACAGAAAAATGTTTTACTCTATTTGAACTCTTTTTTACTGCCATCCCCTTTCCCTCACAACTCCAAACATGTGTTTTTTATATGCGCCGCCCTGAGATATAGACGACGAAACTCTCCGTGGACTAACGACTTCCCCTGACCCTCCCACTTCTTCGCCTAGTCCCCCAAACCCCACTGTTCCACTGGATTGTAGTCCGACAGAGAAGGGCAGTGGCTTTTTTTGGTTTACGTGAAAACCTCATCGTTTTTTTTACACAAATTTTCTCCGTTTTTTTTTAGAATTCGAGATAATACTCTTCTATTCATAATGTCTAGTACGATTAAGTATAAAAAGTATCCTGAAAAGCTGTCCAAACATTCAAGAAGTACGCTGTTTTTAGTTGTTTTTTCATTTTGAGCTACTAATATTTCATCTTGGATATTTATGATGTGTTTAAGCAAAAAAATGCCACCTCTTTACTTTTCAATGTGTCAGTAAAATTCAACTGCCATTTAACGTTACACTTTTTAGAGGGGGAAAATTGAAAAAGAAAAAAAAGAATAACGGACTAAAATTAAAAAAACGCGGATATTTGTCTTGCTTCGTTGAAAGTAATTTATGCAGAAAAAATTATCTCAAAATATTTGTTTAGATTTAAAATGGGCGATAAAGCAATCCCGAATTAACTAATGCCCCGTTAGTTAGATACTTTAAACATATTTAACTTCGAAACTTGTATGCACTCCGAAATGGGGCCACTACGGGGACTAGGATGCCTTCCTTAATGGATAATTCCTCTCTAGATTGACCCCTGAACTGAAGTTTATTGGGCCGAAGTTGGAGAGGGTGGATTGGTGTATCAAAAAAGAATGATGAGAGTAAGTACAAAGAAGGAGTTACCAATAGGACTTCTTTGTTAATGTGATACTTGTTAGAATATTCATTAATTTATGTTTGGGGCGGGATAATCCCGTGGGGGGGAGATGCGATTCTTTATCTGTGGGTGGAAAAATTTTTGTGAAAAAAGTAAAAAAGAGTCTCTTGCAAATTCTGCATTTTTGAGCAGGGCTTTGTCATGGGGGCAGTTGGAGTTTTGACAGGGCCTTCAAAACACTAGATGGTGTAGGGCAAAAAGAAGATAAGTGAATAGAATGGCAAAACAAAACATTTAGTTAAATGTTCACTAGCTTATTATGCTGACACTTGCTCGCATTCACTTGGCAAATTAGGATTTAATCGAATATATATATATATATAGTATTAATTTGTACAAGTTTGTTTTTAACAAACAAGGACATTAAAGGTGCCACCAATATTAATTTTGAAAATCAGAGAAATGAAAGTTTTGGGCAGTTTGACAGTTTTTTGATTTTTAATCATTTTTTTAAATGTGAATAGTAGCGCGTCAATAGAAAGAAGTAGTATAGTAAACGGACATTCTGAAGTTTTTAGCCCCCCCTCCCCCCCCCCCCCCCCCCCCCCCCCCCCCCCCCCCCCCCCACCCCTCCCCCCCCCCCCCCACCCCCCCCCCCTCTCCGCTCCCCCCCCCCTTCCACTCCACCCATCCTCCCCCCCGCCCTCGTAGCACGCCCCCCCCCCCCCGCCACCCCCACAAGAATATTGTCTTGTTTTTGTTTTTTTATTTTTTTTTTTTTTTTTTGTTCTCTCTAGTAAAAAGAGATTCCCCCGAAAGTCTGATGTTGTACGCTGAGCTTTTTTTTGATAATAAAACACCGATTGATTTTTTGTGATAATTGGATAAGAACGCCATTTCAGTGCGCTGCTTGTAGGTTTTTTTTACAGAAAAAGCCACGCTCAAATATTTTTTATGAGTTTTACTTTATTGTGGATTGTAAAGTGTAGCCTGGTAGAAGACGCAGGTCATTTAGAGTTTATGGGGTTTGAGGGGTTGGTTGTTTGCTTTCTTTAGGTGAGGCACGGCCGCCAAAGTAATTTGATTTTAGATTCACTTAGATGCATCAAACTGAGATAAGTAAGAATCTGCAGGTTATTTACTCACCCAAAAATAGCAAAGTATCCACGAAAAATTTTATTTAAAACATCATATACCTGAAAAATTATTATACTTATGAAAAGTTTAGTATATATGAAAGAAGAGACTTTGGGGAACATAATTGCTTAAAAGTTCATCATTGCTCTTGACGAGAAAAAGACCACTGGATATATTTCACAATTTTCAAAAAATTGTGCTGGCAGGCGGTACTTTTGATCGCATTTAACTCAAAACAGCAATTCTAGAAAAAAAAATAGCTTTTATGGATTACGGAAATCCTACAGATGAGGCGGAAGAGCGTGTAAAAAAAAAGAAGAAAGAAAGACGCGTGGGATCTCTCCCATAGTTTATAATCTTTCAGAAGAAAAATGTTTAAAAAAATTCGGGGGGTATTGGGAGTTTCGCTGGGGGGTTGCTTTATGGGGCATGTGGACTAAAAACCAATATTTTGCGTTTCGGCTTAAGTAAAGGGGGGAGGGAAAAGCAACAACCCCCAACCCAAATAAATCAGGGGTTCCTCATAACAGACATTACCAAAAAGAAGCCTCGCCGAAACATCAAACTTACGGGAATTTTTACGACGAACAAAAATTTGGCGGGGGGAGGGGGGGGGGGGGGCTAAAAAAATAGTTGGGAGTGGGCTTAAAAGGGGGGGGGGGGGGGGGGGGCCGGGGCGCTGATAATTGAGGGGGGGGTGGGAGACGAGGGGGGGGCTTAAATGCGGCTAATAAGGGGTGGGGGGGGGTGGTGGGGGGGGGGGGGGGGGCGGGCTAAAACTTCCTAACTCCTCTAAAAAAAGGGCGGGGGGGGGCTTGGGCGGGAGGAGGCCGGGGGGGGGGGGCTAAAAAAAATAAAAAAAAACTAAGGGGGGGGCTAAATCTGGGGGGGGGGGATTCGGACGCGCGGTGGAGTGTCTGAATCTAGGGGTGGGGGGGGTGAGGGGGGGGGGGAGTGCTGTAACTAATGAGGGGGGCTCGTAAGAATTGGTCAATGGGGTGTTGTGTGGTGTGCATGTACTAAACTTCTACTAAATAAAAAAGGAGGGGGGGTACAGTGCAATAACAGAAGAACTGAATGAAATGTGTTTCGCTTCTCATAACCTACTTTCACGTACAAAAATTGAGGAAGATCAAAAAATGCCACTGGCACACCTTGTCTGAATTTCAAAATAATGGCTCTTAATCGACAGAGAGAGAGAACGAGGGAAGAGAAAAGATAAACATTCATCACTTGCTTACATTGATTTTCAGTCAAGTTACATAGTAGTTTTTGATTAGTTTCCGAACTCACCGACATGAACAGCACTTAATAGTATAAAATGACCATCAATAGTATAAAACGCAGCGGCGGATCAAGTGAAGTGGGGGCCCCAAGCGGTAAAAGTTTTAGGGGCCCCCCTCCACCCCACTCTAAAAAGGGGGGAAGAACCCCCAACCCCGAGGAAAAACAATACAGTTTACCAATATTTTTTATTTACATACATCATATAAACTTTCGTCTAGATTTAATTGCAGCAAAATCATTGTTTTCCGTGTCGACGCGGTTCAACAGTTCCTGTTCAATGTACAGTATGGCTAAGCTGTTAAGCCTCTCTTCTCCCATTTTACTACGTAAATAATTTTTTACTCTTTTTAAAACAGAAAACGATCTTTCACCTGATGCATTTGACATAGGTATTGTCAAAAATATTTTCAAAAGTGTCTCCATGTTCGGAAATACGCAAGACATCCTTCTAGCAACTTGATAAATATTATGACACGAGAGACAGAAATTGTTTGAATTTTCAGATGTACTTTTGAATGAGTCCTCATTTTCTTTCAGAACAAAATGATCAAATTCATCTTCTAAAGTGCAAGCATCAATGTGATTGCTATACATGTTCTTTAAACGTTTCAGTGATTTTTTTCTTTTTTCTAGTGAAGTGTTTCGCTCAAAGAAGATTTGAACTTCTTTCTTCATCTTCTTTCAAGCACAACATATTTTTCAGCTCTTAGTGATAGCTGTGCTTTTGTACTGTCACATATGACAAGAAAAGAATTCACTATGAAATGGTTTCTTTTCGAACCGGGGGCCCTTTTAGATAACGGGTCCCCACGCGGCCGCTTAGTCCGCGTACCGTTAAACCCACCTCTGATAAAACGCATAAAATCCTTTAAAAGAGACAGTGTAGAGATTTTAAAAAGATTAACGAAAGAGTAATATTGCAGCCATTCAGTTAATTCATAGTTATTTATTTGATGAAATACAATTGAAGCACTTTTTAAGGAATTCTAAAAAGGTATTTAATGATTTTCGAAGACTTTAGAACATGCCTGCCCCCCCCCCCCCCCGAAACCCCAGATGCTTTATAATGTAAAACAGAAAAACAGTTTTCTTTTTTTCCAAATTCTATGTGCCAAAAAAATACCGAGTTTTCTTGCCATCCTCGGATCAGCCCACTCTTTATCTTGACCGCTAGTCCGCAGACATGGAGGAGTTTCCCATGCGAATGCGGCGCCGGTTGACCCACGAATCTGCCTTTGTTTTTTTATTGAAGAATGTAGGAAAAGACACAATGTTATAATTCTGAAAGCGATTTCAGTGCAGATTAGAGTTATTAAAATTTGGCATTTTTAATAACTTATTTATTAATGGGCGAAGAAAAAATGTTTTCGGAATAAAAAGTACTAAACGCAAAAAAAAAAAAAACTTATCTCCAAGGGGGGGGGGGCTCGAGACCCCCCCCTTATGGGCGCCCATGTAAGGTGGGCATATTCTCGTATTTTATCGTTCGGCACATTTCAAATTGAGAATTTTCCCCCTCCCAAAAATTTAAGCTTGGAGGGCCCCTGAACCCTGTCTACAGCTCTGGTAAAGGTAAGAACTCTGAGGGAAATTGACCGATTCCCAATCCAGTTTCTTATCTTCTTTTATCTAGTATAATTAGATGAAAGTTTTACAGCAATTATATTTTCTTTGTAACGATACAAAACATCGACACGTCACCGATTCAGTATCAGTATGTAAGTTTAGAAATTCTTCAGTAATGTCCACACACACTGCCCAAGGGCAGTGCTATGGGAACTGATGTTCGGGAGGGCATGGACTGACTTCGGTAACTTTCAATCAGTATTTCACACACAGGAGAGAACCGAAGGGAGGTTACTGGGACCTCCCGAAACTTTTCCTCATTCAGCAAATTCGGACTGACGATTCGGCAAATTCAGAAAATAGTATTGCAATACTTTTTTACTAAGGGTGAGTTCTGGTAAGTGCGTACCCTTTTTTTTAAAGTTCATGTTCTCAAGGATGCTGCTCTGTTGAAAAATCATGTACACTCACATTTTTTTTTTTTAGTTTACTTTCCAGATCCTTTACTAAGATTTTCAAGCATATAATATGTCAAACAAACCATAAGCATAGGTTTTGTGACCTGGTTTATGACACCTATTCTAAGGTACGCACTTTCCCTACCTAGCGGGGTAAGTGCGTCCACCTTAAATTATGTAAATATGAGCAGGGAAAAACTTCTGGCACATCTTAAATATGTTAGGTAGTTGGCTTGGGATAATTCCTAATACTACAGATTATCACTTGCTTGCATGGATGAAACGCAATCAGTGATATCCCACGTGTCTTGCAAACAACTATGACTTGAAGATTGAGAGTGTTGTGTCTGTGATTCTTCCTCTGTCCTTTTAATAAGACCAAGTGAGTAAATGTTAGTTGTTTTTATTTAGTAATAATCACTTATAGTCTACATGGTTTATTTTGGTTTAATACATTAATCAGTCTGTGTTTAAGCCAGGGTTCGCACTTACCCCTTCTTAAATGTAAGATGAGACATGTGCGTCCAATAGCGTTGTTGTAAGTGCGTACCCCTGTGATTTTCTTTAATTCTATTTGTATGGTAGATCGTTAGGTGACCTGAGTGTCTTTTTTTTTTTTTTTTGAATAAATACGGTTTTAAAATATTTTTCTTTTTAGAATCAGCAGCAGTAAGACAAAACACAAAATAAAGAGCGAAAAAAAAAAAAGAAAATAATTGATCATGATATGATACTTGTACTTTTTTTTTCTTGTATATTGAAATAGTTTTTTACAAGGTGTTCTTAATTTTCTTAAATATAATTTATTCATTACATCTCCTTCGTTTTTTGAATCAGTTGGTTCCTTATTTAGTGTTTCACTTAATTTCATTGCTTCATTTGTCATTCTGGTTTAAATTAAGTACAGCTTATGATCGCTATTTTCAACGAAAAATTTACTAACTGATATCCAAAAGTAGTGCATATATCCAAAAGCTGTGCCATATATTGCAGAGGTAATGAATAAAATTGAAATCTTATGCCGCATTCAATGTAAATATAAATACTTGATGGAAGTGAAGTCGGATTTCTAATCGGCTTATAAAAGAGTTATAAGCAAAATTAAAGGTGAATTACGAGAGTCGGATTTTCTACGTAATTGTACACACTTGCCTCATCATAATGGCACGCACTTGCTCCGCATAGTAGTACGCATATGCCTCATGATAGTGGTACGCACTTGCCCCATTAATAATGGTACGCACTTGCCCCATTAATAATGGTACGCACTTACCCCATCTTACTTCAGAGAAAGGGAAATTGCGTATCGTCCTATACACAAATTTTAGTTAAGAGTATTTGATCAAAATACCCCATGTATGTTATTAGTAGCTATTACTTAAAAGAAACAACTTGCATTTCTTGACCTCAGTTGCTTGGTATGACTACAAGAGAAACTGAAACAAAACCTTCTCAATCTTTACTTCAGAGTTTTTTTGAAGACATTTAAGTTGTCTCTGATTGCGTTTCGTCTATTGAATCCAGGCCTGAATTCTACCTATTGAAATTATCATTAGACAGTTATCTAACATAGTCGATGTGTTGCAGAAGCCATTTCAGGACAGTGTTCATATAATTCCTAGTGGACGCACTTACCCCGTGGACGCACTTACCAGAACTCACCCTATATATTTATTGTGTGTGTAGCTGCAATCTCTTCCTTTTTTACATAAATTTGTTACCTTTGAAAACAAAAAGACCCGATTAATGAAACCTAATTCCGTCGTTGCATAAACCTGTTAATTGACCGACATGCTTTAATTTGTAATATATGCATATTTTATACGTCATGCAGTCAGGGTTGGCAAGTTTTTGACAGTCGGAGGTTTTATCCAGTTTTAACCGTGTCAAAAACCTAAATTTCTGTCCAAAACATGTTTAAATTTGATATTGATAATTAAAATACATTTTCAAATGAATTTTACAATTTCTGATTTCAGACACTGAAGTAAACTTTTGGAGTTTTAGGTTATTAAAATAAACTGTAATAAGCAATCCTAAACATAATTGAAGGGCTCGGGAGTAAATAATGGTAACTAGCATTTTAAAAAATCAAACATATGGCTTTTGAATATGGCTTTATTGATTCGAGAAATTACTGTAGTAGGTTTTTTTTATTTTAAAAATGAAGTGGGTACATTAATTAAGAGCTGTTTGTCTTGGGTGTAATTAATAAATTTTTACAAGTGATTTTTTTAAATTTTAATTTGAAATAGCCCGGATTTTAGAATTTGTCAGATACCATTATTTACTCCCAAGCCCTTCAATTGGGATACTACAAGATGCTTATATGTGGAAAATAAAATAAATGAATGAGCTACTATCGTTATAGAATAAAAATTAATTATAAATAACAGTATATTAAAACGTAAACCTAATTACAATTTATAAATTTTAAAAAGCAGAAATTGCATAGTGCACATTTGCCTGGTATTATTTGTAGACTTGCATACATAAAATAAACCATCTTAAGCAATCTTACTGCTAGAAAGCTATAAAAGGTTTTTATTAATTTATTTATAATCCTTTCTCGATATTAGTATTAAATCTTGTTTACTTGTTGCTTTTTTTCTATAATATTAAACTAATACTAAGAAAAAATAATATTTTGATAAGTTTTTCAAGAAATCTTGATTAAATCCCCCCACCCCACACACCTGACATTTATCAGTTTACAACACACCAATTAGGGTGCAAAAGTACCCAGATAAAAATACAAAGAAATGAAACAGGTTTAATCGCTGCCTAACACCTGTTTAGTCAACAAAGGAGTTGACCAAAAAGGTGTAGATAAGACAGACTAGAGTGCAATTATTCCACCAAAAGAATTTATGCAAAACTAAATTTGAACTAAATCTTCATGTAACAAATAGATAGTAATAGGAGAGTATTTTCAAGAAAATTATACATGCATAAAAAAATGCATCAAAATAAGTAAATTAATAATTAAAAATATTGAGAAATGACGCATTTGGTAATAATGAAAAATTAGTAAAGTTTGTATTGTTTTTTTGTTATGAGTTTTTTTAAAGAAACCACAGTAACACTATTGAAATAATAAGCTTATTTTCCAGTACAGAATATTTATAGTAATTCTCAGATAAAGTTGATTACAAAAGTAACAACAATAACTAATAAATAAATAAATAAAATAGTTTGATCAAAAATATTTAGCAGATTTGTACATTGAGTACTAATTAATTTTGTTTTGCTTTTACTCAAAAGAAAAAAAATCACGTTAAATTGTGATGTAAAGATTTTTAGATTGATAAAATAGCTAATTAATAGTTATTAAAACATTTAAAAAAAACTACTAAAATTTGGATTTAAGTTTTAATATTTGTAACTTTTTTTCACTCCATAACAAGTTAGTTTAAAAGAATGTGAATTAATTTTCATTAAATTTATTAACTTAATTTTTATTAAACTTGATTGATAAGATAACTAATTGATAGTTACATAAACATTTAAAAAAAACTACTTTAAATGCTGGATTTTTAATATTTAACTTTTTTTCACGGCAAAACAAGTTAGTTTAAAAGAATGAGAAATAATTTTCCTTAAAATTTATTAATTTAATGTTTATTAAACTTGATTGATAAGATGTATAAATTTTTATTTAATATTTTTCAGGATGAGAAACCTTATATGTTTCTAAAAAATCTCAATAACCACCAGAGACGTGCCGTCTGGGTAGGCAAGGTAGGCAGTGCCTACCCATGAAGAAAACATACCAATTTTTTAATTTCATTAAATGACATGTAATGCGCTGATTTGGAAATATTAAGGCATTAAACAGCGAATAGAGCAGAAAAAAACCCGGAAATGTTCATTTTTCTTCCTTAAAAAGCACCGACTACCGCTGCTTTTCAACCACTGTATCTATACTATGCGTAGTATTAGGAAGTGCACGTGCCCCGCACTTTTCTCCCCTAATGTTCGAAAAGCGGCGACGAAAGGCTGTCCGAAAAGTGCCTTTGCGGTTTCTTCTGTTCTCCGCCGAAACTTGACTGCGTCATGCGCAGAACTGTGCCTGTAGAGTCTGTGGCGTTTCTACGGTCTAGACGTCTTGATACCGTCTTTTGTACAGTACTGTTGAATGCTTACAGTTGCTATCTCCATTGTCGTGTTTTCTTTTTTATCAAATACAGTAATTTTCACCTGTTTTTTTTTTTTTTTTTTTTTTTGTATCCCGCTTTGTCGTAGGATTAAGTTGAAACTGCATCCAATATGGAAATGAGATATATAAATTATATACATATATGCAGGCGAATATTCCTGCATATATGTATATAATTTGTATTGTAATTAAACATCTTTCATATCATATTATTTTATTGCTTTTTACATTTTATGCGTTTTTAAAGATCTATATTATTCCACAAATCTTCGCATCTGCCTACCCTAGGCATTCATTGACGGCACGTGCCTGATAACCACTGTATTTGAGTTTTAGACAGGTTTTCGACGTTTTTGACAGGTTTTCGACATGTCATGTCAAAAACTGGTTTTTGACGTCAAAAACCCATTCCGCATGCAGTCAATACGTTTTACTCGGTATATAGTAAATATAACTCTGTATTAAGTATATGACAATAATTTATAAATTATTTAATCAATCGTTTTGACTGTTCAATGTTCACTCCCGGTGTTATTTTTCAATTCAAATACACAGTCCAGTCACATTAATGTGACCACCACGTACTTTCGACGTCGACGTCAAATTACCAATCACAAAAAGCACTTGGTAGCAGCACAATGCAGTTGGGGGTGTACAAAGGGTGTGAAAGGGCTTTGGAAACCATTTCTATGATTGGCGTAATGCAAAAACGGGGCGATTTATCCAACGTCCAAAAGGGCATAATCATTGGCTTTCGGGCCAAGGGTGGAAGCATTTCCAAAATGGCTGAGTTTTTGAGCTGTTCATTTGCCATTGTGGTAAAAGTGTACCGTGCGTGGTAAAATGGGACTGTCAAAAATTAGCAACGAGGAAAATGGGGTGCACTAGGAGCCATAGATGACAGAGGTGAACGACGGTTGCGGAGATGCGTTTCGGGTATTGATAGACCGGGCTACACCGTGTGAGTCCAACTGAACTCCCCCAGAATGAACCCTAAGGGGCTGACCAACATCATCTACCAAACTACTATTTAGTGGACGTTGCTGTCTGGGCTCCCGAAGCACAAGACTGGTTCATGCAGCTATGCTGACTATTGTTTATTGACGACGAACCCTGGATTTAGCCAGTACCGCAGCTGGATGGTTATTGAGTGACAACAGGTAGCATTTACTGATGAATCACGCTTTATGCTCCATCGGGCAGATGGACATTGGCATATAAGGCGTGAAACCTCTGAAACCAAACACCCTCAACCATTGCTGGAACGTTCCAAGTTGGAGACGGGAGCATTATGGGCTAGGGAATGTTTTCCTGACATTCTCTGGGCTCACTCATCATTGTGGAAGGCACGATGAATTTCTACAAGTACGCATCTGTCTTTGCGGACCATGTCCACCCCTATATGTGCAATGTTTTTCCTCAGGATGATGGCATCTACCAGCAGGACAATGCGAAGTGCCATACAGCTGCCAGTGTACGTGCGTGGTTCGAAGAGCACTAGAATGAGTATTAATAATAATATTAAAACTCTTGGGAATGTCTGAACTTGGGGGGGGGGGGGGGAATCTCATAAGATATGAACTACCTGGAAATTGAAAGAGCTACTAGGAGTTTTTAAAAAGCACTTTGGCACCTTTCTGATGAATTAGTTACTTTGACTCTTTTTTCAGATAAAATTCTGGCTTAAAGAAAAGCAAATTGTAACAGGATTAAAGATGCCATTTTATAACACGTGTAGTATAGAACAATTGGATGCTTTTCAAACATGAACATTAGAGATTATTTTCTAACATCCTTCATCCTAAACCCCAACGAATGCAAATATAATATCAATCACAGAATAACCAAAAGAAAATCAAAACAAATAAAAAATTGGGAATGACATTAACAATTTTTTTCACCATTGATAGCTACAGTAACAGGGAGCAGGATAAGCTATAATTTATTTCTAAAAAGCTTAGTTTAAAAAAGTCATTATGGAAAATAGTAAATTTCATGTAATTTCCCCATTAAATGATTAAATTATCAAAACATTGTCGCAAAATTTGGTTGCGTAGCAACAACAATATTAATAGTGATCATGATGAAAATTTTGAGCCAAGGCTTCTTTGGAGTAAGTATGAAATTTATTGCTTTCTTAGGATTTTTATATTCATCTATGCCAATAATCGCTAACAGGGTTTATAAAAACGGAACTGATTTTTGAAACACATAGAAAATGGAAAGTGTTTATATTTCTTAATCACATCAGATGTTTTTACCAATTGAGTTTTCACAAATGGAGTCACAAGGATAGAGACTGTAATAATGGGACTTATTTAACGTGCAATATTTGGAAATGGTTGACTCCAGAGCGATTGATACTGTAAATATATATTTATTTTAATATACCAAGCTTATAACAATTCCTATTTACATAAACATTATTTGTAGCTTACATGTGTATTTCGGGTGCGCAATGCAATTTTTTTAAGTTATCCAGATAGAAAAATAGCCATTGTTTACAGAAGTAGCCATTTATGTATATT
This sequence comes from Uloborus plumipes, assembly GCA_038373865.1. NCBI lineage: Eukaryota > Metazoa > Arthropoda > Arachnida > Araneae > Uloboridae > Uloborus > Uloborus plumipes. The sequence continues at coordinate 179,501 of JAXGGA010000898.1, forward strand.
GATATGCACTGAAATGTTGAAAAAAAACGAGTTTCAATGAAACACATATTAAGCGGCAGAAACCCGTGTACCTGGCTAGTATATATATAAAGTTGAACTGCAAAACAAGAAGTTAAAATATTTTGGCTTTAATTAAAAACTTCTAGCAAATCCCAGTATAACAACAGTTTGATAAAAAACAAACTTCAAATGCATCTTACACTATTCTTGTTCTTATCTAAAATGACTCAATGAATCCAAATATGAACACCGTTCCCCCTATTACCGTAATTGCTCCCCAACTTTCAATGGTGATTACATCTGTGAACATAACTGGAATAAATATAAATACTACTGAAAGGTTCTTTACTGAAGAAGATCTGCGGTGCGACTCGTATGTAACATGTGATGTTTCCAAGGTTTTAAAAAACTTGTACAGCTTGAAAAAAATTTCGGACGTGGGAGTCATAGAAGGGAATTCAATACTCTTGTTTTGCACAAAAAATAAGTGGAAAAATTTTGAAGCTGGAAAAAAATGAGATGTTGATGACATATTAAATATTTTAGAGAGGGGAGGGGGAATACCCCCAAGAATCTCAAAACTTGCAACAAGTGTTTATGATTTTGAACTTTTTACCTCTCTAACCCTATAGAAGAATTTTAATAGTAAATATAATGCTTCCTTTCCCTCTAAATAATAGCTATGAAATTGTCGAAATCTGAAGAAAATATGAAGGGAGGGGGCGCCGTTTTCGAAAAGTGGGGAGCAATGGGGGAAAGCGGTAGCCATATTTGGATTCAGTGAATCATTTTACATAAGAATCAGCAAGAATGATGTCAAAAATATGCTGAACTTTTTTTTGCCGCGCAACCAAAAAACACTTGAAATTGCCAAAAACTTGAGAACTATTTGAGCTTTGAGCACCGTCTTTTTATTTAAGTAGGAGGTTGAAATTTTGTCAGTATATTAGGGTGGATAAGGGTAAAAAAATGAGGCACAGCCGTGACCTCTAGGACAAAAATTTTTTTCACCATAGGTTTGTGAACCACCCTAGTACCTATGCTCGTATTTTATCATTCGGCACATTTCGGAATTTCATTCGGCAAATTGAGAATTTTCACCCTCCCAAAAATGAAAGCTCGGAGCGTCCCTGTTCAATAACGATAAAAAATTGTATAAGGTTATTATTGTGTACAGGTGCAACCTTACACAACTTCTAGAGTAAGCTGTTCTGATTTTAAGAAAACCCTCATTGTTGGAGAAACATTTCACACAGGCGGTGTTAAGTTTCACCAAGCGTTAAAATGATTGAAGTGTTAGACAAAGCACATGTTTTGAAACAAATATCAGCAAAGAGCTCTTGAAGTAATATGAACGTAACTAAGATGTGTCTTAACTGGCCCAGTGGTCAAAACGTCTGCTTTGCTCCGCACCCGTTAAGTTTGGGGTTCAATCCAATCGCGTAAACAATTTCGCACTTCCTACTTTGAGAAGATTTTTAAAAATTTCAGATTTCTAGGAGGGGCAACTGCCCCCATTACTGTACCCATAAAACCGACACCAATAGCGACTAGTGGCAGATTTAGTATGAGGCAATTGAGAAGGGCCAACGACTATAGATGCTATGAAGGAAATGTAAAATAATACTAAATTATAGTTTACAGAAATTAAGAAATACGCTTTTAGAGTAAATTTTTAAAAGATAAAAGTCACATTCTTTAAATATAAAAGTAATACACTTAAAACTATCATTAATACTAAAGGCTAAACTATAGTACATGTTGATGTATTACAAGTGTTTCAGTTGTTTGTGTAACTGAATTAAAGATAAATTTATGTTCTTTGAAAATGTACAAGTAATATAGTCAATACTATTAGTAATAATAAAAGCTGAACTATACTTCAAGTTGATGTACTACAAGTGCATGTAAACCTAGCGGATATTCAATAGTTTTGAAAATCCTCTTTTTAATTTGATTAACTCTGAAAGCGTATTTCATGATACTCTGACAGATTGCCCTCTGATTTTCAAAACTATTGAATATCCGCTAAGTTTACATGCACTTATAGTACATCAACTTGTAATATAGTGTAGCTTTAAATATTA
>JAXGGA010000899.1:0-17500 GCA_038373865.1 Uloborus plumipes
GTTATTAGGCAAAATCTGCTGTGTAAAGTTTTTTTTCACTGCGAGAGGGGGGGGGGGATATGAACGACCATTAAAGTGACACAAATTTTTAAAAAATAAAGGTTGGATCTCCAATTATCTTGCTTCGTAATTTGAACCCGCCCTGGCTGTGCAACGGTACGCGATTAGTCATTCAAAAATTAATGAAAAACGTGATCGAAGCCAGGATTTTAAATGGCAAGTTCAGAGGTGAAAATATACTCATACCACGGATTCCTATTATACCTACAGATGTGCCAATTCAATTCAAACGTATTCAGTTTCCGATTAGATTGGCATTTGCAATGACTATCAACAAATCCCAAGGTCAAACGATGTCTGTTTGTGGCTTAGATTTGAGAACACCATGTTTTTCACACGGACAATTATACGTGGCATGCTCTCGAGTGGGTAAACCATCCAGTTTGTTTATGTTAGCTAAAGATGGACTAACAAAAAATATTGTTCACGCTATAGCATCAAGAGATTGATATTGTTTAATAGTGTTACTGTCGTAATTGTTTAATTAATGATATATAATTTTAGGGAATAAACTATAATAACTTTAAAATAATGTTTGCCTTTTGTTATTTTTATATTCCCTCATCGTTCACAGCGTTCCATGCTTATTTCACGCATATACCACATTCTTACATACATACATACATACTTACAATAAGTAAGCTATTTTTTGTCTACACTAGAAATTACTAGGAAATTATTTATATGGCAAAACAACGGTTGCCGGGTCAGCTAGTCTAATATCGGCCATATTCACCATCACGGATTATCTGCGGGAGAATCCGCGGATAGAAGAATCGCGTGATCCAAGATAATCCGCCATTCTTATTCACCAACCGCGAATAAATGAATTGCAGGATTATTTAGCCACAGATGTAACGTCTTCTCCTATTGGTTGCTTCGGATCACATGACAATGTTTATAATCCGCCGATTGCACTGCGCGGAAATGCATCCATTTCAAAATCATTGATGATGGGTGTGATTGCCCTATCTCTCGTGGTTTGGCTCTGCACGTTGGAACCCAAAGCATTTACGATTTCTCGAACAGTTCCTTTGTTGAAGCGGTACCTGTTCGCAGATTGAAAAAAATCAATTTGTTTTCAAAAAATGAAATAGAATGTGTTCATTTTTAATATAAATCAAAGTGTTTTAATCTAAATTATATTGTTTTGATCTGCATGAAAAAAACCTATTAAAATCAATTTCAAAAGGACTATTTTTCTACTTTAAATTAAAAAATTCAAAATTGTTAATTTACGTAATAGTAGTAATACTGTCATAGCTATTATACAGTGTGCTTTTTTTTTTTTTTTTTTGAGTTAATGATATTGCAACTTCCTTTTTATTATTCAGTAACACTATTAATCTGAAGGTAACAATAACAACAAGTTTATAAAATGTTATGTTGCATAGCCACATCAATAGTGCAATATGCAGTGCTTAACTGTTAATATATAGCAGTGCGTAACTGTTAATAAAGTAGTGCCAATAGACAGATATGCGATATTTGTGCACTCTAATGCACTTATTTTATTCATAAATATAATTTTAAATAATAAATTTCAGTTAAGTGTTGAGTTCTAATTAAAATTATGAATGACCGAATTCTATACCTTTGCCGAAAATCCACTTCATCCAGAGTTTCCAAACTATTTTCTCTTTGGTCTGGGATGAAATTTGCCCTCCGTTCAATAATTTCAAAATCTTGGAGGTCCTGCAAATCTTCTAGATCATCAGCAGAAAGATAGGGTTGGTTAGGGTAAGTGGGCCCCTTTTTAGAATAGTTCGTTTTTAATGCCTTATATAGCTGCTTTAAAGCAAAACAGTTTAAACTTGTTGACTTATTTTATCTTGGACATTATTAATAAACACAAGTTCAGCATTATTTCCTAAAAAAAAGCTTTGAATATTTTCACCTATCGTATGGGGCCACCCCCCATTTTTTTATGTTTAAAGTGAGCATAATCGTTCGCCATTATCCGCCATGATGTATACAAGAGAAATAAGAACTAAGTTCTTAAACAGCACGTTAAACAGGTGGTTAAGAGTATAATCGCGGAATTAATCCTCCAAAATCGGTGGATAGGTTTCGAGGTTACAATCGGGTGATTATATTCCTGAATTATCGTCCGATTGCGTTGGTGAATACCGCTGTCGGCCGAATCGGGAGATAATCTTCAACCGTGGCAACATCGGTGGATTATCCGCTATTGTGAATACGGCCGTATATAAAATTCTCGTGTCACAGTTTTCGTTGCCGTACTCCTCCGAAACGGCTTGACCGATTTTGATGAAATTTTTTGTGCTTATCCAGTATCTATGAGAATCGGCCAACATCTATTTTTCATCCCCCTAAATGTTAGGGGTAGTCCTCCCATAAATTTTTTTTTGTTCGCACATAACATCTGATCTACTGAACTAAAACAATATGTGTTATCGTAAATCCTTACTTCAATGAGCGAGCCGATGGTCAAGTGGTTCTGCGCGTCAGGTTGAAGTTCCTGATGGAATGAGATCGAATCCAGGCCCGCAAGGATTTTTTCGAACAGCTGCATGGTTTTTTTTTTTTTTTTTTTTGAATGATTTTAATGATTGTAATGTCCTTATGCAGGTACATCCCTTCATGGGGATCTACCTCATATTTTTTTATAGTACAAAATGACAGTTTTGGTCGATCTTTGTTAAAATTGGCAATGGGGTCCTTCGATGCTGTAGAATTTTCTTATGGACGTTTGCGCCATTTTTGGGGGCTTTGAATCGATTGTGGCAATAAATGGTTTTTGATTTGCGGCACTTATATTTTTTTTTTCAAAAATTATATACACTATCAATTATATTATGTTAATTTTTGTACCTTTATAAAATTCTATTTTATACCTTGCATTTACGTCAAATTCAAGGTAAAATTAGAAGTCAAAAACTCTGAAGAAGATAAATATATGTTAAAAATTAAAGTAACTATTTTTTGTGATTTTCATATTGGTTGTGACCAAGAAACATCATTACAAACAAATAAAATGTATCAAACACCATGAGTGTTGAGTTATTAGGCAAAATCTGCTGTGTAAAGTTTTTTTTCACTGCGAGAGGGGGGGGGGGATATGAACGACCATTAAAGTGACACAAATTTTTAAAAAATGAAGGTTGGATCTCCAATAATCTTGCTTCGTAATTTGAATCCGCCCTGGCTGTGCAACGGTACGCGATTAGTCATTCAAAAATTAATGAAAAACGTGATCGAAGCCAGGATTTTAAATGGCAAGTTCAGAGGTGAAAATATACTCATACCACGGATTCCTATTATACCTACAGATGTGCCAATTCAATTCAAACGTATTCAGTTTCCGATTAGATTGGCATTTGCAATGACTATCAACAAATCCCAAGGTCAAACGATGTCTGTTTGTGGCTTAGATTTGAGAACACCATGTTTTTCACACGGACAATTATACGTGGCATGCTCTCGAGTGGGTAAACCATCCAGTTTGTTTATGTTAGCTAAAGATGGACTAACAAAAAATATTGTTCACGCTATAGCATTAAGAGATTGATATTGTTTAATAGTGTTACTGTCGTAATTATTTAATTAATGATATATAATTTTAGGGAATAAACTATAATAACTTAAAAATAATGTTTGCCTTTTGTTATTTTTATATTCCCTCATCGTTCACAGCGTTCCATGCTTATTTCACGCATATACCACATTCTTACATACATACATACATACTTACAATAAGTAAGCTATTTTTTGTCTACACTAGAAATTACTAGGAAATTATTTATATGGCAAAACAACGGTTGCCGGGTCAGCTAGTTTCACTATGGAATTCTAGTTCAAATTATAGCATGCTTGTAGTGTTAGATGTTTAATGGAACAATTAAACCTTTGTCACTAAGACTGAAGTTGATGTCCTGAATAGACAATAGAATGCGAACGCGCAAAATTATTCTCCACGGCCGAAATGCATTGTTAATTGTTACTACACAGCTTTGGATTTCCAATTAAGTTATCACATGGAAATTGCCTCTGCATTTCACGTGCTTAAATACATTCTGCCTGACATGCTTCATTGCTTCTTGGGCAAAGATTGTGACCAAGTACTTGTTCCACTGGTAAATACTAACAGTAGCAAGAGTTGATTTACTGGTCATTATTGATTGAATCATTTATCCTGAAGTAAATCTGAAGATGATAATGTTTATATTTTATCTATAAAACATTACAGAACATGCGTTTAGAATTCATCTTAACATTTTTACGAGAGATTGAGTCTAGTTTTGAATTACATAGACGCACTTATTCTGATGTCGCACAAAGGCACTGAATGTAGTATTTTTTTTTTTTTTTTTTTTTTTTTTTTTTTTTGTCTCTTACAGCTAACATGATGAAGAAAAAACAATGATGAGCCTAAAATGAAATTTTTGACTGTGGTTAAGATCATTCGTATTTAAAATTCGTATAGTATTTTTTCCTTTTCGATTTTTTCTAAAGCTGTGCTTCTTTGCGCATGTCGCGTCGAGAGTGATCTGAAAAAAACCAACATTTAAAGTCAGATCACTATTTCTCGGCTCAATACAAAGCCTCATCTGAATGACGAATTTCTACATTCTCCGTAAATGTCGGATGCATGTATATAAAATAACATGGTGCCTCAGATTAGAAGGTTCCTTCATATTGGGCAACTTTGCCCATTTATTCTGTTTATACATAAAGCATCTCGTAGTAGAAATCTTATTTTTTTCCCTCCATCGGATTTTCATGAAAGATGGTTCATTCTTTGATGTCTTCAATTTCTATTGCTTTTTTTTCCCATTTTATCCATTTCAAGGACAAACGATAGTGAGTTTCGAAAGAAGAACTAATGAAATGAACTTCTACGGAAAAACAAATTAACTCTTATAATTGGAATATATGTAGGCACATATTTGTAACAGGTTTACTCTGCGCTGAATAAGAAGGTATTTATTCTTTCAAACTAGAACCCTTTTTCAATTAATGTCCTGCAACTCTGGATTTCACAGAATTTACTTATTGATGTTTTGTACAAGGTTGTCTCACTGTGTACTAACTAGGGTCCGAAATCGGTACGTTCGAATAAAGCAACCAAGCTCATTGATGACTAGCCAGAAGCATTCTAATAACTTACCAGTTTGCCGATTGTACATAAAAGAATTAAATGGATACTCATTGCACTAACTACTGACATCATCAACCACCCTGGTTATCCAGTATTTCTATTCAAAAATACCCAATTTTTGCATCCGAAAAAACTCACATATATTTTCATGTCATAAAATTTTGATGACATGGATGTTTTTCTTAAGTTCACAATTATTTGAACACACAAAACACATACACGTATTTTAAAGCTCTTTGAATTGTTCGGCCTAAGATTCATGAAAATCAGAGAAGCTAATTTTACTACATGTTTCAACATATTAATGGTCATAGATTTTGCCCTAAATTCATGAATAAAAAAACCATAGATTTTGAAAAACTGCAGTAGTGTTATACCTACCTACACAAATACAAACGAAACCTTGCAACAGTAGCATAATACAATACAATACAATACAAAACAAATGTGATGACCAGCAGCAGGCTCAGGGCCCAACTTGGCTGGTCCTAGTCAAATTAAAGACCCCAATGAAGATCAATGGCCCTCTTAAAGCCATCTACTCCATTGCTCTTTACCGCCTCTTCCGGTAAGCTGTTCCAAGTTCCCACTACCCTGCTAAAATAGTAATTTTTTCGAATTTCCAGGTTCGCCTGAGGTTTAAACAGCTTAAAACAATGACCCCTTGTCCTGCTTTCCTTGCAAAACTCCAACCCTGCAACATCATTCATTTTTACTAAATATTAATAAAGAAGTAACATCTTGCACATTACGTACACATTATTAATTATAGAAAAAAAAACAGATTGATTAAAGAATGTGATTTACGATGATCTTTAATGAATAGATATAATTGATCAATATAGATTATATGATATAGATAAGACCTTTAACAGCTTAAGGTTTAAAACAGAGTGCGTACGTGCATGGCCTACTGGTATTATAATTTTTTTTAGTATTGAACGATTTTTGCTGTATGAAATATTGCTTTTATTATGCCATACAACTACTTTTTAGTTATTTGATTTCAAACATAGAGAAATGAGGGACATATTATGCAAATTCTTTTGCAAGAAGGTATTTTCTTGAGTACAACTGGAGAATTCAGTAGTAGATATACATTATATTCTTGATATTGCATCTAATATCAGATGGGTGTTAGAGGACGTAAGCCTTTAATCAAGGATAGTCTCCATACAAACACTGCTTTTCACATTCCCAAAATCCTCTCTGATCTCTTGTCACCGGAAAGGAAAATGTGCCAAAAAGGACATTAATGAGGGATTACGAGTCGGGTTTTCATTATCGCTGATTTCTTCATCTAAACCCGCATTAGTAGAAGTGAATGCTGTATTTGCTATTAAGTTACTCAACAACGGGTTAGCTTTGGATATCTATTAGACCACAAAACAATACTTTTCCTGAAGATATTAAATTCGGGGAAGGCTCTGAATGGTTAAGAAAAAAATCTGCACAATCAGCTAATTAAAGGAATAAAAAAAATATGTTGTTTTGTTACGTTACTTGTTGTTTTACGAAGTTCAATAAAAACTAGATTTGCCACCATTGTGTAAAATAATTAAGTGGAATAGATTCGTTAGGGTGTTTTCATTGCCATACGTTAATTTAAACAAAACCTGTTTATTTCTTAAAATAATAATCATAGGTATCCCCCACCCCGTTCAAACTCTAGTATGAATATTTTTGTTTTTTCTTGTGAATATTTTTTCTATTTTTTTCATTTAAAAACCCATATTAATAGAAGTACTGTTTGTTCCGAACTCGGCCCCTGACAGCCACGAACGATTTCATTTGAAAAAGGGGTAATAGATTAACCCATTTATGCCCAGTAGCCTAAAAACGTTTGTTAGTTACTTCATACAAAAGCCTGTAATGGGTATAACATTTTACTAAAGCTGTTTTTCACAAGTTGAATAGTCCTTCTTCTTGAGAAAACCAGTTAGAGCCACAAGCTGGCACGATTTTACCAGAATTTATTAATTGGGGACGTAACGTATTTTTAAGACAAATCAGTCAAGCAACGATCTAGCATGGGTAGCCGCAGAAAGTATTTTTTTAGCGAACTTATTTTTCATGAAATTAAACTATTTTAAAATGATTTGCTTAAAACTGATCAGGGATGCCTTCTGTAATATTATTTTGCATGAGTAAAGTCAAGTAAGATCGTATTTTGCTCACATATCTGCAAAATATCTCATTAACAGGACGTTAAATAACTTAATAAATATAGCAACGGCGAACTATTTTAAGCCTAAAATGTATGGAAACCATTCCAAGAGTTTTAAGCAGATAAAAATGGAAAACAATAGTTAAAAAAACTTGGGAATAAATGGGTTAAGTAGGGGCACTTTCTGATGCTTTCAGTTTTTACTCGCTCATCACTTTATTGTTGAATGATACTTCGCTTTTAATCCCTATTTTGAGAAATTCAGAAGAGACCTAGCACGTACGCAAAGTCGAGGAAGGTAACACGATAAAATGTTAGAAAGTTGTGTCTTATTTTCTATTAAATTACAAAATGGAAGTTATCTTAAGTATATTTTTGAACATGAAAGATACTTATAATTGAAACTTTTAAATTTTGTTAGAAGTCATACATTTTTTAAAAAATATTTTGCTCGAAAATACAGTAAATTTTGAGGAGAAAATGTTTTGTAGTGTTAGTTGTTACTTGTTTGCGGTATGTGTGAAAAAACAATAGTAGACAGCGTTTAGAGAATTAGAATATTTTTTATAACGTTGATAATTTTTAATTTGTAATTAGCATTTTCAGTTATTTCAGTTATTTCTAATAATATATGTATATATATATATATATATAATTATATATATATATATATATATATATATATATATGTATATATATATATATATATATATATATATATATATATATTATATATATATATGTATATATATATATATATATATTATATAATATATATATATATATATATATATATTATATATATATATATAATATATATATATATATATATATTAGATTCCTTCACTTAAACCCGTATTAACAGAAATGTTGAGATATGTACTCTTAATTTACTAAAAAAGGCTACCTTTCAAAATCTATTTAATTCGTAATAATCGTCCGAAGCAGAATTTTGTACTTAAATTTTTGATGCCAAAAAAAAGAGAACATTTCAACTTTTTTTTAATTGTACACTTAATTTGCTTCCGATAAGTGCTAATAAAGCAATTATAGGAAGCATTACGGGAAATCTGGAGGGTTTCCTTTTTTTTTTCTTTCACTGTGCGTTTAGTGAAAAGCTTCAGTTTAATATTCCTCTTATTTAGTTCTCAAAACAAGCAGGTTTTTTTGTATCTTTCAACATGCTTCAAAGATATTAATAAATTGAAAACGCAAATAGACAATACATATTATAAAATGTATTTTCATTTATTTTTGGTTATATACTTCTTGAAAATTTAAATAAAATACTTACCATCCTGATTATTTTAATATAAAATCCAAAATGTAAAAGTGAATCAATTATCTGTACTAGATTTTAGCATGTGGTTTCTCAATCATTTCCATTAGGTGTAGCAACATCTTTTGAAATATATATAGTAGGAAAATTGAAATGGCAAAATATTTTCAGTTTTGAACGCCGCCTATTTAACAATATTTTAATTAAGTTCCTACATAAGTAGTTAATTCCCGTCAAAAAATAAGTAGCTCCAAAGATCAACGAAACTTATGCAAGTAATTTTCAAAATTTGATACTTTTATTGTAATATTCGTGTTTTTTTTTTTTAATGTATCTGGTTATTATAAAATTATAAACTTTTTGTAATTATAATTTTAACTATTAATTAAGATCTAATGTCCAGTGTAGACATTATTTACTTTATATTAGGCATATTTTGATTTTAAATGTTCAATGCAATTTGTCAAGTGTTCGCGGGGCAAAGTGAAATAGTTCATTTTGCTTGCTTATGCATTCATTTACTAAATCTCGTATGTATTTCTTCGGTTATAAATTTGTTAAATTTTTTTAGTTATTAATTCAGTTATTTATTCATTCATTCTCTTAATTTAGTAATCATTTTTAATTTTATCACTCATTACTATTTCCATATATTAATTAATTTGCTTATTTGCTTATTTATTTAATCATTAAATTTTTCATTAAAAATAATTTATTTGTCTACTTACGCATTCATTTAATGAAAATTACTGTAACTTAGCCAGTAGAAAATGGTTCATTACAACAGTATTGTATTTTCATTTTGCCCCATGGTTTTTTTAATGTGAAAAATGTCCACCTTTTTTTTTTTTTTTTTTGAAGGTGCAAAAACATTGTCAAAAATGAAATATAACATTTCAAAGATAGTTGTATCACAAAATGCATTATTTCTTCTTTATAATTTCAAATTTATTCATTGTGAAACAGGTATGTTATCGAAACTATTTCATTTTGCCCCACATTCAACAACATTTTAAAGAAATCTTACTATCCAAATCCATTAAGTAACACATTTTAAAATTAATAATAATCATATATACAATGAAAATTGTTAATTGCAATATCAAAATTAATCATCTAAAAAGAAATAAATACGTAAATAAAAAAAAAAATTAAAAATAGAAATAAAACTTGTAATAAATAAATGAGTTTTTTTTTCTTTGGATCGTTAAGTATTAACTGTTACATGGAACAAAAACGGACTAAAAGAAGTTTTTCCAAAAGTTTTTTCACCGTATCCAATAACCATTTTAGAAGCAAGTAAAAATAAAATTGTAAAATATGTGTCAGTATCTAAAATTTCGTAAAGAAGAAAACTCACGAAAAAATGCCTGAACATGTTTTTAAAAAGTTTAAGATTTCCGGACACTTTCTTGATATAGAACATAAAAAAAAGTATCACTGATGCTTTTGAAACGATAAAAGTAATAAACTGCGACGTTAGCTTCAGGGATTTCTTTACGCATTTCGTCCTTTTAACAAACTTTTTTCTCTCAAAGCACTCAAAATAGTGGACAGATTATATACCTAGTTTTTCTAGATCTTGAAAATTCAAACCGAAAAACTTCAATGTAACTTTTTGGGATAAACATGTTTTTCCGTTCTTAGAAGAGGGTCAAAATGTTTGATAAAATGTTTGAATTAGTCTTAGGAAACTTCGTGATGTACTAATGCCTTTGCGTGAGTTTTCATCTAAATGGAATTTTTCTTTAAAAATTATTTAATGTCAACAAAAATTTAAAAAAAAAACCTCTTTAAATGAAGTTTTTCCTATTGATAAACTTGTAAAAGAAAAACTTACAGAAAGTCAATTTTAGTATTTTTTTTTCTTCGTTTTCTGAATAAAAGCGTTTACAGTGAAATAGAAAAATCTAAATAACGTTGATACATTCTTTCCAAAAAATCAAGAAAGGAGCAATTAAGTGAATGTGGATTAGATGTATAAAAAGCTGACTTAAAAGCATTTTTGTTGTATGAACCTCAAAAACGATAAATAAGTCTTTAAAAAGTATTTATTGGATTATTATTTTTCAAATCATGTTGTCATAATAACATTTTCCATTTATAACTTTTTATACATATTTTTTATTTGATTAGTAATTGTTTCAAGACACATTAGAAAATTCTATCAATTTATAGCGGAAAGAAAGATTTTGATTTCCATGCATACATGCGTTAGCTTTAGTATGCATATTTCAGTTCTTTCAAGTGATATTTTTTAATTTTCAAATTTGTCAGAAGTCATTTATTTTTGAAAAAAAGTATTTTGCTCAAAAATCCTGACAAAACTACTTGAGGGGGGGGAAGGGGGGAGAAGAAAAGAAATAATTTAATTTCCTACACTCAAAGTTTAATTCAATTTTCAACGGCTAAAGGTTAGACATTGCACAGTCAGTTTTCTTAACAGCTTCAGCGACAATCGATACTCAATTTGCAAGTTACAGGTCAAATGGACCCAGTTAAATACTTCAAGTGTACTCTAAAATCATATAAAAACAGAAACAAACAAAAAAAATTAAATTTAACACTAAATGTTTGTAAAAACTCGCCAAAGTAAAATTTGCGTCTAAATATAATCCTTATAAAATTTCGGAAGAAATATTATCTCAGTATCTCAGTTGTTTTCACTAAACACTTATTCAGAGTCATCTTTAAACAATGTGACACCAGTCCGTTTAAAATATTTTGTATAAACTGGTAGTTAGAAAAAACAGGCTTTTTGAATACCCACGGCATGTTGACTAATCTTCACTTGCAAATAGTTTAGTTTGAAAAATCACTTGAAGCATTTTAATAGTTTGTTTTCATTTACCCCATGACTTATTTTATCTAAACTGAGCCTGCAATATTTAAAAATGAGATTTTGAGATTTCTTTTATTCCTTTAATTATTTTTTTGTTTTGTAATGTACCCACCTGAAAGTTTTTGAGAAAGAAAAATAATAATAAAACGATATGTACAAAAAAAAAAACCCTTAATATTTTCTGTTATTTTTGCATCTTTAGGCTAACGCTTTGTTTTCGTGAGAACCATAATAATCATCTAAATACCGTTTTCAGTAAGTCATTTCAACCTTATCATACTTGTTTTACAAGTTTTTGTGTCTAATAAATGATATACTAAAGTATATAATACATTCTGATAACCTATTTAATGTCTTTAGATTAATTTTTTTAAGTCAAATTGACGTTTGCAATAATATCAGCTGATCATTGCTAATGTCAGCTTTTCAGTTTTATGTAAATTCAATTTCAAGCAAAAAATGCATTACAAAGTTTTAAAAAATCTCTAAAAACCATAATGAAATTGTTTTATCGGTCGACCTTTACTGAAATGCGCACGTCTTCTAAAGTAATATAAAATATATTCAGCCATCTTTCTTGGTGGATGTGATGAAAAACATTTCAACGGGAACAGACAACTGGATTTCTTTCCATCTTCTTCAATCTGACAATCCCCGTCAAAAAATCCTTTCCAATCTTCTCTCCAAGGCTCTAAAAACTACTTCAAAATTTTCATATTACAGTATCATTCCCCTGGCTGCGGAGAAAAAAAAGGACCTATAAAATGTTACACCAACTTTTATTGTAGAATTCTAGCTTCCAATTGTGACATTTATGTCCGCGCTGCCGATAATAAATAGTCAGAGAGGAGTTATACGATAAGTTCGGCTCTTTTATCTTTATATTAGAAAACATGCAAACCATTTTGATATACATATTTTCTTTGTTTAAATATTTTTATGTTTCATGTTATGAATTTAAATTTTTATCACAAATTTATAAGTAATCTTTGCAGCAACAAGAAATATTAGCTATTGAACCCCCCCCCCCCTCCAAAAAAATACAAAAATGGAAATAATAATATGTAATAAAAATGTATTATTATAACAATAATAATTATTATTATTATTTTAACAAAAACAATACCATATTGGTAAGAAATAAAAAAATACAGAAAAAATCTAGGCCAAATCGGTGGAAATATCCCAAGTAGCTTCAACTCATCGGATTTTGCTCGGCCGATCAATTAACTCCTCGTAAACTGATCCCGTAACGCACGATGACATCGTTCCGATCAGTATCCGAGCACGGTTTTCGATGAGCTACTTTTCATCGGAAAGCGATATCCTTCCGATCAAGTTTCCCGATTTAAATAAGATGAGCAAAATTCCATCGGAATATGATATCCTTCCGATCAAGTTTCCCGATGAAAATAAGCCGAGCTATATTTCATCGGAAAGCGATATCCTTCCGATCAACTTTCCCGATGAAAATAAGATGAGCAAAATTCCATCGGAAAATGATATCCTTTCGATCAAGTTTCCCGATGAAAATAAGATGAGTAAAATTCCATCAGAAAATGATATCCTTCCGATCAAGTTTCCCGATGAAAATTAACCGAGCTATGTTTTATCGGAAAACTATATACTTCCAATCAAATTTCCCAAAGAAAACATGCCAAGCTACAGATTTCATCGGAAAGAGGTCGTAAAGATCAAATTTTCTGATGAAAATTTTCCCAATCTCAAATTTTTGTTAAATATGCAGTGTCGGTCTCATTATTCGTAGACTTGGTGGCGTAGTGGTAGAGCGTTGGCTTTCCGCGCCGACAACTCGGGTTCGATGCTGGAGTTGGCCAGTCGCACCTGGTTGGGGGAAATAAAAAAGAAGTTCCAAAATTCATCGCCACGGAACTAAACTGCGCGTACATTGATCCAATTTTGATCCAAAATATTTTGCCACGGAACTACACTGCTCGTATATTAATCTAAATCACATCGTATTTTTATCCAAAATTGATCCTAAATTCATCGGCACCGGACTGCACTGCTCGTAAATTGATCCAAATCTCATCGTAAACTCGTCGGATTTTGCTGCTCGGATTCTGTTTGGCCGATGAGATATATTGGAGCAATTCCCGATGAGAACTCATCGAAACCCGATCATCGGCCGATGAGAATTTCATCGGGTTTCGATGAATGGCCGATCATCGGCCGATGAGATTGTGCTGCTAGGGATGTAGCTTTCCTTAAGAATTAAATTGTTATTTTCAGTTTGATGGTCTACAATGATTCAGTGAGAACGATTAAATTATTACTTTACAGGGTTTTTTTCAATTGTTATTTAAATGCTTATAAGTAACTAACTCCAACTTTGTACAATTTGAGTGTCTATCCTTTGTTAGTACACTAGTTTACAAACTAGAATCAGTTTTTTTCGTTTTTACACTTTTAATGCTACCAAAGTAAACTGGATGGCAGCCCAAAAAAAATAACTCAATTTTCTTTTTCCTTTTAAAGATTGTATTTTCAGTTTTCATAGTGTTTGGCAACTATGCAAGTATGCATCCTTGCATCATCAAGTTTCTGTTTCAGCAAGATGCGATTTTCAATTTTGTGTGGTTCTTTAGATGCTATACTTAGAGTTTAAATTGAAGGGGTAAATCTTGCCCATTCAAAAATGGCGCGTGAGCTGGAGGAGGAAACCGACAACTTCTTTTCAAAATAGGTAGGATCCGTAAGATAATTAATTTTTTACATACTTAGTTTTTACTGCCTAGATAATATCTCCTAAATTGTAAAATGAAGCGACTAGTTTCCGCTTGAAGGTCCTCCATCTTCTTTCCGTGGTCAAACTTAACGTCATTCCAAAATAGTACAGAATAAATTATATTTTGTTTGCCGGTAGTAATACTTTGATTTTATAAAGAAAACATTTTATAAGTATAACATAGTTGTTATTAAGATATAGGTTTTTTTCTACTACAGGAGCTGCACAAGTCTCTAACATCCTGATTCTTGTTCAGTGCAAAAGATGCTTAACAACGTTTTTGCTCATTGCTATTTTTTGTTACGGTCGAATCTTCAAGTCGAATGTTTTTTTTTCCACGAATTAAAACACGCACAGCTCTGCCATTTTTTCTTATCAGTACTGATTTCTAACATAATTCCGCAAAAATAACTCAAAGTTTTCCATTGGTTCATAATGCGATTTTTTAAAAATATTGCTTATATACTAAAGTGCTTGAATTTAAAATTTAAAACTCCTTTATAATAATGAAAACTTGATTGAAAAATTACAAAACCTGATAGTTGTGATTATTTGTGTTCTACTTTAATATCTTGCATCACAGCAAGTATTTTTACGGCATTTTTTTTCCTTAATGATATGCTATTAACATGAAATACGCGCCCATGTATATAGCATTAAATACTTAAAAGTGCTTAAGCAAGTATATAAATGCCAAATATTTTTAGTTTGCTTTTTTTTAAACACTATTTTAAGTCTTTCTTTACCGTATTAATTAACAAAGTTCTTCATAAGGCACTCTCTTTTAAAGTAACTAAAACTAACGTTTCCAATCTCGGAACACGGTAAAAAGTAAGTATTTTTCTGTTTAAACTAGAACTTATCGGCATTTTACAAATCGAAAAGGCAAGTGTTAAAACCTACGGGTTTTGACATTTGGTAACAATTTTTCCGTTGGGATGGCGCCACATGTCGGCGGCAAATTCAGTTTTCGAGAAGAATCTAAGATCTGAGTCATTACGAATCTTCCTTGTTGTATTACCTTATTTGGTAATCGAAAATTTTAAGCTTCAATGATTGGCTAAGAGGTTAGCGTCACTTGGCGAGCGTCATAGCGTCATTGTCAGGAATTTGTCCGTTACACATTAATCTTTCTCTCTGCTGCCTTCGTTCGAGTAGGATGTCAGGAACTGCAATGAAGCGAAAAGGATTTCTCCGTAAGAAAGATCGTTACACTGTAGCTTGGAAAAAGAAGAAAAAGCGGTGATTTTTTTTATAAAGGATAACTGAACGAATCTTATGATATACTCAAGAAAATCTTTTCATTTGAAACTTATCCAAGTATAATTGTCGTAATTCTACTTAATATTTTTTGTTTTGCATCAAAATGAACTGTGGCCATGAATAACGTGCATGGATCGAGTGTGTGAGATTTATGATCTGCAACAATTCATATTTCATGTGATCTCATAACGTGAACTATTTGCAATAATAGCCTGCACTCCATAACATGAACTATTTGCCATAAAGAGCGTGTACTTCGTAACATGAACTATTGCCAAAAATAGCGTGATCTCCGGAAGAATCTTCTAATGGAGGATCTCTAATGTTGTGAACAGCACAGAATCCGCTGCTATGGAGAGCCTACATTCCGACTGAATCTTCAACATGGAGGATTGGTGTTCTAAAACAGTGAGCTGCGTCGTCTTCCTCATCATTGAAAACTTTGTGTGAATTAAAAAATCATCGACAACTTCCTACCCTGAACATTAAAGGATCACCGCCGTGGGAATATCAGAATGTGCCACGATCGCCCTTTGTGCAAGTATAATTTTTAAGTACCTTTGAATGCGGGAGACGTCGACCCTCCCCTTTCAATAAGAATTACCATTTTAGTTACACCTCTTGAATTTAAAGCAGCTAAAATTATTCATTTGATGCAATTCAATTTTTCGTGTTATGAATGATATTTTATTTTTATTAATACATTTAGTTATTGATGAAGGTTAATGATGATAAATAATGCAAATTTCTGTGTATGTGAATTTAGGCTTGAAATTTTAATAAGAGTAAATTTTTGATGCTGATTTATATAAGTTTATAAATAAATAATGAAGTGAAAATCACATTTGGAGTTGATCTGATTCTATTCAAAGAACCTGTTTATATGTTTAATTCAGGGATTTAAATTCCCATTTTTTTTAACTTGGTATTGCAATGCAATGTATGAGCCACTGTATGGTCACGATTAATTAGTTAAATCATTAATTTAAGAAAAATGAATTTTAGAAATTTTAATTTTACCACGCACGGCAATTTTACATTATGGTGCCGTGAAGGTCTTCGACCTGTGGTTATGAATTTTAAAAATACTCTGGTTCAGTATGCATATTTTCATATATTTTTGTATATATAATGTAATTAATTTTCTGATTATGGTATAATTTTGATGTGTTGAATTTTTGGGACAACTGAATTGACATTTTTTTCTTTTCATTGCATTTTTAAATTTTTCTAAATAATGGCCAATTCACTTCTCTCATTAATTCCAATTTTTTCTGGAGCACCTGCGGAGAATGTGCATTCCTTTATTCAGTCGATTTCGGAAATTTCTGACTTAGAAAAATGGTCTTCAGCAAAAAAGCTGATTATTTTGAAATTACGACTCCGAGATAATGCACAAGAATTTGTGAACAATCTCATTCAAAAGAATCCTGAAATCACATTCTCCCAAGTCTCACAGAGCTTGTTAAAAAAATTTGCCAAAACAACGAATTTTGAAACTGCTCAGAGAGAGTTTTTAGGAATCAGTCAGGTGCAGGGTCAATCTGTGATAGAATTGAGTGAACTAGTAGAACGAGCAGCTGAAAGGTATTTGAACCCCAACAATAAAACTGATAGTGATATTTTGGAGTTAATTGAAAAGTCTAAATTTACTAAATTCATCGAAGCTCTTAGATCGGACATTAGAATTGAAACCCAAAAACAAGGCCCAACCACATTTAAACAAGCAATAAAGATTGCGAAGAATATTGAAAATGCATTAAATAATCCTAATAATTTTGTTAATCAGCAGTTGGAAATTAATGTGTTGCTGCAGTCACAGGACGAAACAAATAAGAAAATTCAATTACTCACGGAATCTGTAAATTCATTGAAAAGTTCAAAAGGGGTGAATGAGAATGCTGAACCATTTAAATATGACGTTAATTCACTTCAAGCTAACCCTGGCATTCCAAACAATCATTTTTTTAATCAACAGGCTCCTTCTGGCAGTCAAATTAATTTCCCTGTTCAAAGTA